>JAVXUP010003549.1:0-63386 GCA_033070095.1 Escallonia herrerae | reverse complement strand
CGCATCCAGGCAAGCTTTCTTCTTTTTATCCCCTCTCTCTCTCTAGATTTTTTCTACTCAATTTCATCTAATAGCTGCTTCTTGAAGTTTTCTTGAAAAGAATCATATTTCATAACCTTGATCTCCACCATGTCAAAGGATTATCTCATTTTCTTTAATTTTCAGTATCCCTGCTATATCGTAACTTTCATCTCTGCCTTCTCATCAATCTCACTCCTCTATTGGTCTCATTATTCTAGCTCCAGGATGGTACTACAGAAGGAAAAACAACAAATTAACCTCCTTACTTATCCATTTGTAACCTCCTTACTTATCCATTTGCGTGGAATCATCTCGCATTTTCCTTTGAACCACCTTCAAAACTCTTTAAAATCGCACTCTTTGTCAAGAAATAACCTACTAGATATCATGCTGGAGGGCTTGAAAGGCATGCCTTGACCCTCTACCTTGCGCTAGCTAAATGCGGTCATCAACTCCATATCTTCACCACTTCATCCTCAAACTCTTCCTTCCCAAAATAGCCAGATAGCAATTTGTATATTCATCTCTCAAAGGCAACAGCTGTAGGGTAACTAAACAAAACTAGAAAATGAAGAATTTTTTGGAAGATTATTGTTCCAATTGCTTATTCTTCTGCCTTGTACAATACTGTAATGTATTTGTATCAGTTTTGGCATGTATATATCTCTGGATTAATCATTTACAAGGGTTGTTTAATAGATCTTCCTACAAATATGAAAGTATGGACTTCCAGGTTTGTAGGATTATCGCTTCAAAGAGAAATGGTATGCAAGCTCTTAGAAGAATAAGCTTCTGGACCTTTGGAAATGAAGGCTAAGAGCGCTATTTATAGAGCTCAGGGTCGTAGAATTTGATTTCGTAGATGTGATGTACCAGATACAGGATAATTCATTTCCTAACCATAAAATAGATTTAATCTTTGCTTCAGGGATAATTCACAGATTATTTCCCGAAATACCTAGACAAACTAATGCCTTAACATTGGATTGGACTGACACAATTGAACTAGACATGCAACTGGACTAGACTCTTAGTCTGGACAAGACCTCATGACTTGGACACTTAACCATGTGAGTGGACCGGACTAAATTAATTAAACAAGCCACATTACTAGGCCTAATCTCAATAATGCACTCTAATTCATAATAAAGCCCACTAATTATTTAATTATTAATAACTACAAAATGGAGTGTCTACAGAGCCCCTCGATGATGGAGCTCGCTTGCCCACAAACATCACCAAAAAGGACGAAAATGTTTTGTAGTAGAAATACAGAAAAGACCATAAGACTCAATGAGTTACACAGATATGAGTCGGACTTTTGCAAGGTTTCCTACGTATCCTTAGAAAGGAATCAAACCAACGTACTTCATAAAGAATAAGGGTATTATTCGAAGCTGGAGCTAACATTAACAACAATTGGTCATCAAACAATATTACCAGGGAAAGCAAAGTCGAAGCTTGTCTGGAGCTGGAGACAACAGTAAAAATGTTTGGTCGCCAAACAAGGGGCGCATCCTTAGAGGCTGGAGCCAACACTAGTGACGATTGGTCATCTACGGACACCAAGAAATCATGTTTAAGAGCCAGAGCCAAATATAACAATGGTTGATCGTTTGAACATGAAACCACATCTGGAAGCCTGAGCCAACAATAATGACATTTGGTCGTTTAGCCATTAGAACATATTCCTAGAAGCCATAGCCAACAACGCGTCACTAAGCGATTGGTCGTCTAGGAATCTGAAAAAGACATGCCTAAGAGCTGGAGCCAAAAACACATTACTAAGGAGTAGGTCACTTGGGTAGAAGAGGGTATCCTATCTAGAAGCCAAAGCCAACAACACATCACTAATCTGTTGCTCATCTAGACAGATGAAGATAGCATGTTTAAAAGCATGTCTAGAAGTTTTAGGCAGATAAAGATAGCAGGTCTAAAAGTTCTCATCTAGACAGATGAGAACTTGCAATTGAGGTCATGGGGTCACGTCAAAGAGATAGCCTGCTGCACTTACAAGTCGGTCGGTCCCGTGAAGCCATAGAAGCCTCACCCGCAGAACGCACTTCTTGCCAAGGCAGACAGACTCATCCGAAGCTCGGACCAATAACAACAATAACTACTACAGTGGCTACAAGCGTTAGTCCCAAGAGGGGGATGACGACCCGACAAAAGCAGGAAACATGCGCTTGCCTCGAATACCCATGAGACCTTAAGATAGTGAAGGAGCGATTGGCAGATTGGGTAGAGCATGACAACAACTTTCAATTTCCGTCGATAAGGATGAAAGTCAAGGAAGATGACAAAGCCAAGCCCAACTATTGCCCCTAGCATCGAGCCGTTGGGCATTACCTCAAGAACTGCAACGGATTGAGGGACATCGTTGCAAGGAAGGTTGTTGCGGGTGACCTAAAATTACAAAAGAACAACGATGTGTGTGGGCACCCTTACCCACCACATGGCCACAACAACAGAGAGCATCAGGTTCTCATGGCTATCATCGACCATGTCAAGCCTGTCATCACCGAAGTCTCGATGGAGGCCATCCCCGTAGTTACACCTCATGCACCTTCAGTCAGCCAGCCAACATCTACCTTCAGGCAAATAATGAAGATCAAAGGATTTTTTGATAAAATGGGGTTTTCACCCGCTACCGGAACCTACCTCTTTAACTGCCTGATCGAGGTCACCATGGGCCTCGGTTCTGAATGCTTTGCCACCCAGGCTGAACTTGGACACATCCCTTCCACTCCCTTGGTTTTCTCAGATGAAGACTGGTTGCTTGTCGAGCATCATAACCAATCGTTGTTTTTGGAATTTACCATTAATGGCACGGGCTTTCGTCGTGTCTTGGTAGACTGTGGTGCCTCAGTCAATATCATCCCCCTTATCACTTTGCAAAGGGCCGACATCCCCGCAAGAAAAAACATACGCGAACCGATCAAGATCACCAGCTTCGGGCAGGGTCCTCAGTTGATTCTTGGCCATATCGTGACACTACATTTCATGTGATAGATAATGAGCACGTATTTCATCTCTTGCTCGGCCGACCATGGATTCATGTAAATAGAGCTATTCCCCGAACGTACCATCAGTGTTTAAAACTGGTGGCCGGTCCTGCGGGACATGAGGTAAAAATGACAATCCCAGCCACCAAGGATCCGTTTGCATATGCTGAATCATAATTTGCCGAGGCCTCATTCTTTACTGAACTTGCCGAGGATGGTGAAAATTCCACCCACATCCATTCGACCAGGCTGCCAAACTGGGACGAGCTGTGAGGAAACAAGTCTTCTAAGTCTAAGGCCAAGAAGAGTAGCAAGAACAATGGATCGACCTCAATGACTCCGTCCGCTGTGAATACTGACTCTTAGCCTTCGTCCCCCAAATCTAAGAATCAAAAGGCTGAACCAACTTTCCAATGCATCGTAAAAAATGGCAAGGTAATCTATCAGTTATGATGGTGCGTGGAGGCTTCAGGTGATCCTTCATCTGACCACGTTGACCCTGACTCATGCATGGAGACTGAATGGTGTTGTGTGGCCGAGCATTGCCTGCCCAACCCCAAGCTCACCCCCGGTCCTACTCCACCCTGTTATGAAGATGGCTTTGGACCGCAGGTTGAAGACCTTGAGAAATCAACCTGGCTGACCCGAGGACTCATTTACATCGGCACAAAAATTTCCCCAAGTCGAAGAGAGAAATTGGTTACCCTCCTTCGAGAATATCTGATGTGCTGGCATGTAGTTATGATGAGATGCACGGGTTGGACCCTACACTTGTAACACACCACCTCAACATTACTACCGGGTCCCTCTTTGTCAGATAGCATCTGCGGACATTCTGCCCTGAGCTAACGCCTTCTACATGTTGGCTTCATTGAGCCTATCACTCATCCCATTTGGCTGGCTTACATCGTCCTTGTATAGAAGAAGAACGACCAAGTCCATGTTTGTATTGACTTTCGGGACTTGAACAAAGCGTGTCCTAAAGACGAGTTTCCATTGCCAAACATTCACATGCTTATGGAGGCCGCCACCGGACACAAAACCTTGTCTTTCATGGATGGTTTCACCGGCTATAACCAAATTCAGATGAATCCTAATGACTGTGCCAAGACAGCCTTCCACACTCTCATGAGTAAATTATGTTGGAAAGTCATGCCATTCGGCCTTAAGAATGTGGGTGCTACATATCAACGGGCGATGACAGCTATCTTCCATGACATGATACATCGTACAGTGGAATAGTATGTCGATGATCTCATTACCAAGTCCAAAAGGTAAGTGATCACCTCACTAACGTTCGAACAGTTTTTGATCATTGTCGCCAGTACGACATGAGGATGAACCCGCTGAAATGTGCCTTTGGAGTCTGCTCTGACAAATTCCTCAGCTTCCTGGTCCATCGACATGGCATTAATGTTGACCCGTCCAAGGCCACCTCCATCTAAGAAATGCCACCCCCCGCATTGGCCGAGGTTATCATACCAGTCCAGCACTTGACGCGCAAGAGTGCACTGTGGAGTTAGGGTGAGCCCCAACAGTAAGCTTTTAAACAGATCAAGTCGGTCCTCATGTTGCTGCAAACGATGGTTGTGCCACAGCGAGGTATCTTCCTCTTACTCTACTTGACCTCCATGCCCAGGTTCATTGGGGCTTTGCTTGCCCAAGAGGTGGATGGGGTGGAGTGTCCTGTTTATTACCTCAGCCAGATGATTAGGGGACCCGACGCTAATTATTCTGAGCTCAAGAATCACTATCTAGCCTTGGTTTATGCCTCACAGAAATTTAGACATTACTTTTTGGTGCACCAGATCATACTTGTCACCAAGGCTGATCCCCTCGGCTATATGCTCACCCGCCCTACCCTGTCTGGCCGACTTACCCGCTGAATGCTGCTCTTGGTCGAGTTCGGCCTATCTATCAAGTGCCCTACAGCTCTACGAAGCCAAGAACTTGTAGACCTCTTGACCTTCCTCCCACGGCAACACTACAATCGACCTCGGTTCAATTTCCTGGGGAGGAGACAGCCCTAATCACCAACATCGATGAATTGTGGATGCTTGAGTTTGACGGCTCAGCCACTAGCAAAGGTTCTAATGGAGCACCCCTCCGGTAAGGGGGTGCCAGCGTAGTCCTTCAGAGCTCATATGGGGTTACCACCTCCCTATCCTTCAAGCTTGCATTCCTCATTTCTAACAACGAAGCTGAGTATGAGGCGCTTGCCATTGGTCTCATGGTGGCCATCAGTATGAGGGCTAAGTCATTATATGTGAAGAGAGATTCAAACTTGATTATGAAGCAGGATAATAGGGAGTTCGTGGTCAAGAAGCCAACCTTGGCACCTTTTTGTGCCTTGGTGCAACACTTGAAGGAAGACTTGGCCATGTCCAATATGAACATCATAACAGGTGCCACAACAGACATGCGAACAACCTGGCCACGATCGCATCAAAGATATAAGTCGATGGTGAGCTGTGGATGCTAACCATCATCAAGAGGACTGAACCTTGCACAACTTTGAACTTAGTCCTGAAGGACACTACCTCAGACAATTGAAGGCATCAGACTGTTGACTAGCTCAAGGCACCATCTAAAATGCTTATGCCTCTACCTTCACTGACTTTTCGATGTTGGGAGATGTCTTGTATAGACGATGTCTCGGAGGCACTCTAGCCAGGTGTTTGGAACTGGAAGAAGCAAAGCAGAAACTTTAACTCAGCCATCAGAAGTGTTACAGCCTCGACGATCCCCCTCTAAACCGTCACCTTCAGCGCATGGACCTCTTTTGTCCATCCATGGCCAAGGATCCTTTAGATATACAACATGATTGTCCAGAATGCCTATATGTGCCAGAAAACACGGAGGCTCTCATGATCAACGTCAAAGGTGACTAGAGCTAGCCTTTCATCCAATACTTATCATATGGGATTCTACCACCTGACCGCAGCTCATCCCGATCTATCAAATGGAAATCAATTAGATATTTTGTGAAAGAAGGCGAGTTGTTTCCAAAGGTTTTTTGGGGTGTACCCTACGATGCATGCGGGGTGCCCAGACAATACAAGTAATCAATGAGGTGCACAACGGGGATTGCGGTGAGCATCAAGGCTCTCAAACGTTATACGCAGAATTGCTAAGGTTGGGATACTACTGGCCGACTATGGAATCTGACTCCATCTCCCATTGTCGACATTGTGAACCTTGCCAGAGGCACGCCGACATGATGCACACAACAACATCTGACCTTTGTATGATCCTGGCCCCTTGGCCATTCCACTCTTCGACTCTCGACCTCATCGGCCCCATATACCCACCATCCAAAGGTGACATATGGATCATGGTTACAACTGAACACTTTACAAAGAGGGTCGAAGCCATACCTATACAGATGGCCATGGGATGAGTCATTTCTGACTTCTTGCATGACCACATCATCTGTCGCTTTGACATCCCCCATGTATCATGTCCGACAACTGTAGGCCGTTCATCAACAGGGAGGTTTGAGCTCTTATGTAAGGGTACAACATTAACCATGCCACGTTAACTCCTTACTATTCATAGGGCAATGGTCAAGCTGAAGCCTCCTGAATACTTTGCTCAGTGTTCTGTCACGATGGTTCATGACGCGAGTGGGTTATGGTCCGAGAAACTAAATTTGGCATGTTGGGCTTACAGAACTTCCAGACACACAGCAACGAAGGCCACACCTTTCTTCCTTGTCTACGGGGATGAGTGTGTGGTATCAACCGAGATTGCAGTCGCCTCAGCCAGACT
This sequence comes from Escallonia herrerae, assembly GCA_033070095.1. Classification (NCBI taxonomy): domain Eukaryota; kingdom Viridiplantae; phylum Streptophyta; class Magnoliopsida; order Escalloniales; family Escalloniaceae; genus Escallonia; species Escallonia herrerae. Next base: position 56,589 of record JAVXUP010003549.1, on the reverse strand, counting down.
CTCCTCATGCAGTGGTCCCAGGGAGGAGGAAACCAGAATGACAGCCTTTCAGGGTCTTGAAGAAAAAAGAGCCAATGCTTTGTACCGAATGAAGAAAGATCATGAACAACTTAAGAAAGCCTATGGAAAGACAGTTAAGCCACAGTCATTTGCTAAGGGTGACCTCGTCCTCCAAGCCGACAAGCATGTACGTGCCAATATGTCAGCCCCCAAGTTCACACCAAATTGGGAAGACCCTTTTTAGGTGCATGCAGCCAGAGACAACGGCTCCTACCTCCTGTTCAACCTCGACGACGGACATATCAGGACGCTTATCAACAGCCGCTACCTGAAGAAGTATTATGCATACTCAGTTGTGGAAGTGTTCCCCCTAGCGCTGCCCGCCCAAAGCATAGAACACTGGACTGCATAGCATTTTTTGTATATGCATACTTGTTTATAGAGTTGTAACTTTTGTTGATTATTACAAGTTCTTACTTTACTCATGTAATGGCATTTTGGCCCAAATACTATCAATGAAAAATCATTCATTTGCCTCAACTTCTATATTTAATGCATTTTTTATTTTCACCATTGTTCACTAAGTAACCTGCCATGGGCGGGGAAGGGGAACACCAACTGGAAGCCAACACATGCAAGTCATACAAGCACAGCAAAAGATAAGCATCACACTACGACAAGTACAGGTACAAAGAAACCATAAGATTGCAGTATCAATATCATCAAAATGAATGCAAATCACAGGTTCGCAGGCCATTATCGGGCTCAATAACTACAACACAATGAAAAAGTACAAACTAAAGAAGACTAGACAGCAACACCGCAACAGGTTGGGAGCTCACCCCAGAGCCCCCGACAACCTAGCATCACGCATTGTCTCGCAATTGATGCCGATATCAGGTTTAAATCATATCACTGGTAAAAAAATTGACTTATCGATGCTTGCCCAATGGCAGTGATAGCCACTCTGCCCAACTAGACTGTAGCCACTCCCACCACTGTGCATACCCTACTGTCACCACCCCCAGCTGACACGTGTCAGGCTGCCTCCACTCCTCAGTCGGCGCCGGCCATTGGCAGACTCTGTCAAATCGTGTGTATGAGAAGGCGGTAACCACACTCCACGGGCTACGATAGCCACACATGGCAGTAATTCTCACTAAAAGGAGGATTAGGGTTAGGCAGTTTATTCAATGATTTTTTAAAAATGGTTCCGATTAGATTTTGACCAAGTTCAAAAGAGTGACAATTTTTTGGGTAGTTTCTTTGTCCGGACAAGGACGCTAAATTAGGGTATCGATTAAAAGAAAGACTCAAATTATTTAATAATAGAAATCAAGTTATTTTAATCTAAAAATTTTATGAAAATCTTATATTATTGATATGTTTCATTTTCTTAAATTGTGTGTCATTTTAAGGTCGATGGCTATTTTTAGCGGAATCGAATTCAGACGCCAGTTCGGGATTTTAAATCAAAAATTCTGTAAAACACTCTTTAGCCCAAAGATAAATTCAGGGTGCTTAAAAGGGTATTTAAAGCTTCTAAGACTTTTACAGTGCAAGGGGCACTGGAATTATTTTGGTGATTTTTTTTACCCATAGGGGGTGTTTTGGTAATTTTACCTATAAGAGATACTTTTTGGTAAATTCACATAGAATAAGAATATTTTTGTGATTCTACTTACGAAAATGATGTTTTGGTGATTTAAATATGAGAGGAGTATTTTTGGTAATTTTACACCGAAAAGCAATTTAGTAATTTTACATATCCGATTAGGGGGTCATTCTGGAAATAGGAATAAGTTGGTGTTGTCTTTATAGAATCGCAAAATAGATTGTATTCTAGTTATTTGATTGTTCCATTTAGGTTAAAGCACAGACTTTTCGGTTAGGCTAGTTTAGCTTCTGATCCAGATAAGGGTTTCCATCCGAACCTTAAGTTCATCAGCTTGTGCTCCTAAGTTTTCCTTCGATTTGCTTATGGCTATTGTCGAACTCTCAGACATGCATAGATATTAGCAAGTTATTGCCAAGGAAACCTTTGTATTCAACCTGAATTGGTTATTTGAATTCTTACCAATGCTTGCTTTTTATTGCATTCTAAGCAAATTCAATAACGATTCGTATTCTTTCTTCTGAATTTTATGCCTAAATCTGATAACTATTCATATTTGTTCTTTCTATTTGTTTGTGGCTATTCTTGAACTCCGAGTGATGAATTGACATCAGCATGTTTAATGGTCTTTAGAACCCTAATATCGAGCCTAAATCAGTTATTTGAATTCATGTTGATGTTAATTTCTTATTGGATATGGAGCATTGAACTGTTTTATGATCGTGTGGCTATTGTCTTCTGTGATGACCTGGGGGTCTGTTATGAAGGAGGTGTTATAAGAATGGTATGCTCCTGTGTGGAACACAGGCATAGTACCTAAATGGATTAGTTATCGTACATCATGTACACTGTATTGTGTAATCATGTGTGGCATTGCCTTTGCCCATGGTCAATATCTTTTTTTTGTTTTTTTGCATTGTATCTTAAAATGACTGTTTTGAAAATGATTGAAAATAAATGTCTTGATATTTGATTGAAGGGGAGTGAGCTGAAACGCTTCCCCGTATTATTACCGAACTGTTTGTGATTATCTGAAACCCTTATTCATATTGTCTATGAAGTATCTTTACTTGTTTTGAATTCCTTTGAAAAATCATCATTCTATTTTAAAATGATAGATTTGAAATGATCTTTAAATGATTAATTTGGTATTTAATTGAATATGATTAAGGTGAAATTCTTCCTCATGTTGCTATCAAACTGTTTATGAGTGTTTAAAATGTTTGGAAAATTATCATCAAATGGACTCTTAAATCATTTTTGTAATTTCTTCGGTTGTTCCTTAGGCTACCTTACTGAGCTCTCAAAAGCTCAGCCTTTATTTGACTCCCTTCTGCAGGTTATGATGAACTGTAGATTGCTCGGCAATGCGTTAGAGACTGTGTGAGATTCTGGAGTACCCACCACTATTTTTAAGTAATGAGACCCCTGCATAGGTCAGCACTGTTAGCTTGTCATTTTGTAAAGAACCTAAGTTTTAATAGTTTAAGTTTGAGAATCTTTTTTCTAACCTTGTATTTTGGACAAATTAATTTATTGTGTTGAAAGTTGAACTTGAGTAGAGATTGTATCTATCAGTAAGTAGGGTCTGATGTGATGGTAGGTTAATGCTCCGGGAGTTCGAGGCGATGAAGCTCTAGATTTCCAGGTCGTTACATTTTTCCTCTTTCCTCTAATGACTAAAGAGCCTTTTTATAGAGCTAAAGAATACTAACCTAGATTATACCTAGTTGGACCAGGTTGCTAATAGAACTGGACTCAAACTTCATTGGACTGGACCACTTATCAATCTTAGACTCAAACTAAGAAATGAAGATACTTTTTTTTTATGATTTTTGTACTAGAAATAAAATCTGATAGAAAGAGTGGGAGACAATTCTACATGATTTAGAGTTGCTAGAAAGCTATTAAAATTACCTCGCGAAGTCGCTTGTGGAGAAGACTTGAGAGCACTCTTCTAATGATCCACGATGCAAAGACTAAAAAGACTTTTGAGTGAATATGAGTGGTTAAAATTTTCAATAGAGATAATGTATCACTTCACAAAAAAAGGTACACAAGCTCTAAAGTAAATAAGCTTCTGGACCCCTAAAATGAAGGCCAAGGGCCCTGTTTATAGAGCTCTGGGTCGCAGAACCTGATAAGATTAGCTATGCCAATATGCAAGGCTGGAGATAAGTCAGAATATTGGATAAAATCATAGACTGACAAAAGTCAATTAACCGGCCAGTTTGATGAAAGTCGGCCGATTCATCCCAGAATTTAAAAATGATTATTTCTGAATTTCGAGGCATTATCTGACTCTTAATGCGATAATTATCTCTGATTTTGCAAATGGAATGTACCATATTCGGGATTTATCACTTCTAACCATATAAATCATGGATTTAATCTTTGCATCAGGGATAATTCATAGAATATTTCTCCAAATTATCTAGACAAAATAATGAGAAAATCTAGACCTTGGACTGGGCTTGACACAAATGGACTGGATTGAACCAATTCACTAACTGACTGGACCTCTGGACAAGACTAGACAAATGGACTGAACCTACAAAACTGGACTGGACAATTAACAATTAGACTAGAGTGGACTAAATTAATTAAATCAAGCATTACTAGGTCTAAACTCAATAGTGCATTCTAATTGAAAATAAAGCCTACCATTTTATTTAATTAATAAAAAGTACAAAAAATGTTGGTGTCTACAGTACCAAATGGGTGCCAGTACCAATATGAAGTATTAAGTTATCTATGGTGTGTTTATAAATAAAAAGCCGTTATGGAATTAATCATTATTAAAGTTTTTGTTCTATTCCTAGATCCAGGGGCAGACCACCCCCATGACTGGAGGGGGGCCACGGCACCCCTCAACAATTGTGAAATTTCTTTTATTGCTTCTTAGATAATGGATAAATATGTTTAAAAGATGTCAAATATGTATAAAAACGCCACTATATTGTAATAATAATTTTTTAATATTTTATTTTATTTTATTGTGTTTTTTAACTCATTGTGCCACCGACTACCATAGTTTTTGTCTTTGTTATTTTATTGCTCTATCTTCATTGTTGCACCCAAATTTTAAATTTTTAGAGTGCCAAAAAATAAGAAAAGATTAAGGTTAGTTCATTTTTTTTAGTTTCAATTCTTATAATTTGTTAACTAATACATGATTAATGTACTGATACAGTTGATAATCACACTAGTAATATATCTATATAGTAAGAATTAAGCGTCTTTCATGCAAAATTAGTAATTTATTGTTGACAAACCTTAGCAAGTTAAATAAATCACTTTGTATAGAAAAAAAATATATTGTTAGTAGTCAAATTAAGTAATCTATTTTATATTAAACGCATTTAATAGTGATGCTAATTATAATATATTTTTTTATCATTCCTGTTTTATGTGAACTTGAACCTTTTTAAATCTTTCATGTTAGTCATGAATTCTTTTTGTGATTTTTTGGCACCCCCAATTACACTTTCTAGATCCGCCCCTACCTAGATTATCAAGGGTACACATCCAAAATCAATCCAAACTATAATTTTTTGAAGCAGTGGCAGAGCAAGAAATATTGCACGAGGTAAGTACCTAATTGTAAAATGAAGTGAACTTTTCTAAGCTTAATCATCATCACAATGTATTAAAATCAGCAAATTGGAAGCCGGCGAGCATAGTTCAAATGCGCGAGAGTGAAATTGCTTGCTATTTTACGAGCATTCATTTTAGACACCCACTGTTTGCCTATCTATATCGGGTTAATTAGAAAACAACCCTGAAGTTGTTGTTTTAATTTACTCCCACAATAACAATATCAGACACCTTACTAGACTAAAACAGATTTTTTGGAATTTGTGTACCACCTTTTATCGAACACGATGAGTGCAAGTATCAAAAATGAAAAACCCCATGGACAATCTTATATTAAGTGATTTAGATTCATCAATCACAAAAGCTAGAAACTAGCATGTCACTTTAGTTATGAGAATACACGTGAACATCTACCTCTCAATCAGACTAAAGCTGATTACTATGGAAAAAGCTAGAAGAACAAACCACAAGCAGCATGGCATTTTATCATCAATCCGTAAATGCCAGATTTGGAAAGAGAGGAGATTAGATGACTAGAGTCGATAGACCGGCTAATGGAGGTGGACAGTAACCATTAATACGTATACATGCTAGTGGTGAGGCACCATCTTTGATTTATTGCAGAAGAAAGAATATCTAAAGGCAGCGGGTAAGAACGTGAAAAGCTAGAAGAACAAACCACAAGCAGCATGGCATTTTATCATCAATCCGTAAATGCCAGATTTGGAAAGAGAGGAGATTAGATGACTAGAGTCGATAGACCGGCTACTGGAGGTGGACAGTAACCATTAATACGTATACATGCTAGTGGTGAGGCACCATCTTTGATTTATTGCAGAAGAAAGAATATGAGTGTTCACGTGTATTCTCATAACTAAAGTGACATGCTAGTTTCTAGCTTTTGTGATTGATGAATCTAAATCACTTAATATAAGATTGTCCATGGGGTTTTTCATTTTTGATACTTGCACTCATCGTGTTCGATAAAAGGTGGTACACAAATTCCAAAAAATCTGTTTTAGTCTAGTAAGGTGTCTGATATTGTTATTGTGGGAGTAAATTAAAACAACAACTTCAGGGTTGTTTTCTAATTAACCCGATATAGATAGGCAAACAGTGGGTGTCTAAAATGAATGCTCGTAAAATAGCAAGCAATTTCACTCTCGCGCATTTGAACTATGCTCGCCGGCTTCCAATTTGCTGATTTTAATACATTGTGATGATGATTAAGCTTAGAAAAGTTCACTTCATTTTACAATTAGGTACTTACCTCGTGCAATATTTCTTGCTCTGCCACTGCTTCAAAAAATTGTAGTTTGGATTGATTTTGGATGTGTACCCTTGATAATCTAGGTAGGGGCGGATCTAGAAAGTGTAATTGGGGGTGCCAAAAAATCACAAAAAGAATTCATGACTAACATGAAAGATTTAAAAAGGTTCAAGTTCACATAAAACAGGAATAATAAAAAAATATATTATAATTAGCATCACTATTAAATGCGTTTAATATAAAATAGATTACTTAATTTGACTATTAACAATATATTTTTTTTCTATACAAAGTGATTTATTTAACTTGTTAAGGTTTGTCAACAATAAATTACTAATTTTAAATGAAAGACGCTTAATTCTTACTATATAGATATATTACTAGTGTGATTATCAACTGTATCAGTACATTAATCATGTATTAGTTAACAAATTATAAGAATTGAAACTAAAAAAAATGAACTAACCTTAATCTTTTCTTATTTTTTGGCACTCTAAAAATTTAAAATTTGGGTGCAACAATGAAGATAGAGCAAGAAAATAACAAAGACAAAAACTATGGTAGTCGGTGGCACAATGAATTAAAAAACACAATAAAATAAAATAAAATATTAAAAAATTATTATTACAATATAGTGGCGTTTTTATACATATTTGACATCTTTTAAACATATTTATCCATTATCTAAGAAGCAATAAAAGAAATTTCACAATTGTTGAGGGGTGCCGTGGCCCCCCCTCCAGTCATGGGGGTGGTCTGCCCCTGGATCTAGGAATAGAACAAAAACTTTAATAATGATTAATTCCATAACGGCTTTTTATTTATAAACACACCATAGATAACTTAATACTTCATATTGGTACTGGCACCCATTTGGTACTGTAGACACCAACATTTTTTGTACTTTTTATTAATTAAATAAAATGGTAGGCTTTATTTTCAATTAGAATGCACTATTGAGTTTAGACCTAGTAATGCTTGATTTAATTAATTTAGTCCACTCTAGTCTAATTGTTAATTGTCCAGTCCAGTTTTGTAGGTTCAGTCAGTTAGTGAATTGGTTCAATCCAGTCCATTTGTGTCAAGCCCAGTCCAAGGTCTAGATTTTCTCATTATTTTGTCTAGATAATTTGGAGAAATATTCTATGAATTATCCCTGATGCAAAGATTAAATCCATGATTTATATGGTTAGAAGTGATAAATCCCGAATCTGGTACATTCCATTTGCAAAATCAGAGATAATTATCGCATTAAGAGTCAGATAATGCCTCGAAATTCAGAAATAATCATTTTTAAATTCTGGGATGAATCGGCCGACTTTCATCAAACTGGCCGGTTAATTGACTTTTGTCAGTCTATGATTTTATCCAATATTCTGACTTATCTCTAGCCTTGCATATTGGCATAGCTAATCTTATCAGGTTCTGCGACCCAGAGCTCTATAAACAGGGCCCTTGGCCTTCATTTTCAGGGGTCCAGAAGCTTATTTACTTTAGAGCTTGTGTACCTTTTTTTGTGAAGTGATACATTATCTCTATTGAAAATTTTAGCCACTCATATTCACTCAAAAGTCTTTTTAGTCTTTGCATCGTGGATCATTAGAAGAGTGCTCTCAAGTCTTCTCCACAAGCGACTTCGCGAGGTAATTTTAATAGCTTTCTAGCAACTCTAAATCATGTAGAATTGTCTCCCACTCTTTCTATCAGATTTTATTTCTAGTACAAAAATCATAAAAAAAAAAGTATCTTCATTTCTTAGTTTGAGTCTAAGATTGATAAGTGGTCCAGTCCAATGAAGTTTGAGTCCAGTTCTATTAGCAACCTGGTCCAACTAGGTATAATCTAGGTTAGTATTCTTTAGCTCTATAAAAAGGCTCTTTGACTCATTAGAGGAAAGAGGAAAAATGTAACGACCTGGAAATCTAGAGCTTCATCGCCTCGAACTCCCGGAGCATTAACCTACCATCACATCAGACCCTACTTACTGATAGATACAATCTCTACTCAAGTTCAACTTTCAACACAATAAATTAATTTGTCCAAAATACAAGGTTAGAAAAAAGATTCTCAAACTTAAACTATTAAAACTTAGGTTCTTTACAAAATGACAAGCTAACAGTGCTGACCTATGCAGGGGTCTCATTACTTAAAAATAGTGGTGGGTACTCCAGAATCTCACACAGTCTCTAACGCATTGCCGAGCAATCTACAGTTCATCATAACCTGCAGAAGGGAGTCAAATAAAGGCTGAGCTTTTGAGAGCTCAGTAAGGTAGCCTAAGGAACAACCGAAGAAATTACAAAAATGATTTAAGAGTCCATTTGATGATAATTTTCCAAACATATTAAACACTCATAAACAGTTTGATAGCAACATGAGGAAGAATTTCACCTTAATCATATTTAATTAAATACCAAATTAATCATTTAAAGATCATTTTCAAATCTATCATTTTAAAATAGAATGATGATTTTTCAAAGGAATTCAAAACAAGTAAAGATACTTCATAGACAATATGAATAAGGGTTTCAGATAATCACAAACAGTTCGGTAATAATACGGGGAAGCGTTTCAGCTCACTCCCATTCAATCAAATATCAAGACATTTATTTTCAATCATTTTCAAAACAGTCATTTTAAGATACAATGCAAAAAAACAAAAAAAAGATATTGACCATGGGCAAAGGCAATGCCACACATGATTACACAATACAGTGTACATGATGTACGATAACTAATCCATTTAGGTACTATGCCTGTGTTCCACACAGGAGCATACCATTCTTATAACACCTCCTTCATAACAGACCCCCAGGTCATCACAGAAGACAATAGCCACACGATCATAAAACAGTTCAATGCTCCATATCCAATAAGAAATTAACATCAACATGAATTCAAATAACTGATTTAGGCTCGATATTAGGGTTCTAAAGACCATTAAACATGCTGATGTCAATTCATCACTCGGAGTTCAAGAATAGCCACAAACAAATAGAAAGAACAAATATGAATAGTTATCAGATTTAGGCATAAAATTCAGAAGAAAGAATACGAATCGTTATTGAATTTGCTTAGAATGCAATAAAAAGCAAGCATTGGTAAGAATTCAAATAACCAATTCAGGTTGAATACAAAGGTTTCCTTGGCAATAACTTGCTAATATCTATGCATGTCTGAGAGTTCGACAATAGCCATAAGCAAATCGAAGGAAAACTTAGGAGCACAAGCTGATGAACTTAAGGTTCGGATGGAAACCCTTATCTGGATCAGAAGCTAAACTAGCCTAACCGAAAAGTCTGTGCTTTAACCTAAATGGAACAATCAAATAACTAGAATACAATCTATTTTGCGATTCTATAAAGACAACACCAACTTATTCCTATTTCCAGAATGACCCCCTAATCGGATATGTAAAATTACTAAATTGCTTTTCGGTGTAAAATTACCAAAAATACTCCTCTCATATTTAAATCACCAAAACATCATTTTCGTAAGTAGAATCACAAAAATATTCTTATTCTATGTGAATTTACCAAAAAGTATCTCTTATAGGTAAAATTACCAAAACACCCCCTATGGGTAAAAAAAATCACCAAAATAATTCCAGTGCCCCTTGCACTGTAAAAGTCTTAGAAGCTTTAAATACCCTTTTAAGCACCCTGAATTTATCTTTGGGCTAAAGAGTGTTTTACAGAATTTTTGATTTAAAATCCCGAACTGGCGTCTGAATTCGATTCCGCTAAAAATAGCCATCGACCTTAAAATGACACACAATTTAAGAAAATGAAACATATCAATAATATAAGATTTTCATAAAATTTTTAGATTAAAATAACTTGATTTCTATTATTAAATAATTTGAGTCTTTCTTTTAATCGATACCCTAATTTAGCGTCCTTGTCCGGACAAAGAAACTACCCAAAAAATTGTCACTCTTTTGAACTTGGTCAAAATCTAATCGGAACCATTTTTAAAAAATCATTGAATAAACTGCCTAACCCTAATCCTCCTTTTAGTGAGAATTACTGCCATGTGTGGCTATCGTAGCCCGTGGAGTGTGGTTACCGCCTTCTCATACACACGATTTGACAGAGTCTGCCAATGGCCGGCGCCGACTGAGGAGTGGAGGCAGCCTGACACGTGTCAGCTGGGGGTGGTGACAGTAGGGTATGCACAGTGGTGGGAGTGGCTACAGTCTAGTTGGGCAGAGTGGCTATCACTGCCATTGGGCAAGCATCGATAAGTCAATTTTTTTACCAGTGATATGATTTAAACCTGATATCGGCATCAATTGCGAGACAATGCGTGATGCTAGGTTGTCGGGGGCTCTGGGGTGAGCTCCCAACCTGTTGCGGTGTTGCTGTCTAGTCTTCTTTAGTTTGTACTTTTTCATTGTGTTGTAGTTATTGAGCCCGATAGTGGCCTGCGAACCTGTGATTTGCATTCATTTTGATGATATTGATACTGCAATCTTATGGTTTCTTTGTACCTGTACTTGTCGTAGTGTGATGCTTATCTTTTGCTGTGCTTGTATGACTTGCATGTGTTGGCTTCCAGTTGGTGTTCCCCCTTCCCCGCCCATGGCAGGTTACTTAGTGAACAATGGTGAAAATAAAAAATGCATTAAATATAGAAGTTGAGGCAAATGAATGATTTTTCATTGATAGTATTTGGGCCAAAATGCCATTACATGAGTAAAGTAAGAACTTGTAATAATCAACAAAAGTTACAACTCTATAAACAAGTATGCATATACAAAAAATGCTATGCAGTCCAGTGTTCTATGCTTTGGGCGGGCAGCGCTAGGGGGAACACTTCCACAACTGAGTATGCATAATACTTCTTCAGGTAGCGGCTGTTGATAAGCGTCCTGATATGTCCGTCGTCGAGGTTGAACAGGAGGTAGGAGCCGTTGTCTCTGGCTGCATGCACCTAAAAAGGGTCTTCCCAATTTGGTGTGAACTTGGGGGCTGACATATTGGCACGTACATGCTTGTCGGCTTGGAGGACGAGGTCACCCTTAGCAAATGACTGTGGCTTAACTGTCTTTCCATAGGCTTTCTTGAGTTGTTCATGATCTTTCTTCATTCGGTACAAAGCATTGGCTCTTTTTTCTTCAAGACCCTGAAAGGCTGTCATTCTGGTTTCCTCCTCCCTGGGACCACTGCATGAGGAGAGTCTGGCTGAGGCGACTGCAATCTCGGTTGATACCACACACTCATCCCCGTAGACAAGGAAGAAAGGTGTGGCCTTCGTTGCTGTGTGTCTGGAAGTTCTGTAAGCCCAACATGCCAAATTTAGTTTCTCGGACCATAACCCACTCGCGTCATGAACCATCGTGACAGAACACTGAGCAAAGTATTCAGGAGGCTTCAGCTTGACCATTGCCCTATGAATAGTAAGGAGTTAACGTGGCATGGTTAATGTTGTACCCTTACATAAGAGCTCAAACCTCCCTGTTGATGAACGGCCTACAGTTGTCGGACATGATACATGGGGGATGTCAAAGCGACAGATGATGTGGTCATGCAAGAAGTCAGAAATGACTCATCCCATGGCCATCTGTATAGGTATGGCTTCGACCCTCTTTGTAAAGTGTTCAGTTGTAACCATGATCCATATGTCACCTTTGGATGGTGGGTATATGGGGCCGATGAGGTCGAGAGTCGAAGAGTGGAATGGCCAAGGGGCCAGGATCATACAAAGGTCAGATGTTGTTGTGTGCATCATGTCGGCGTGCCTCTGGCAAGGTTCACAATGTCGACAATGGGAGATGGAGTCAGATTCCATAGTCGGCCAGTAGTATCCCAACCTTAGCAATTCTGCGTATAACGTTTGAGAGCCTTGATGCTCACCGCAATCCCCGTTGTGCACCTCATTGATTACTTGTATTGTCTGGGCACCCCGCATGCATCGTAGGGTACACCCCAAAAAACCTTTGGAAACAACTCGCCTTCTTTCACAAAATATCTAATTGATTTCCATTTGATAGATCGGGATGAGCTGCGGTCAGGTGGTAGAATCCCATATGATAAGTATTGGATGAAAGGCTAGCTCTAGTCACCTTTGACGTTGATCATGAGAGCCTCCGTGTTTTCTGGCACATATAGGCATTCTGGACAATCATGTTGTATATCTAAAGCATCCTTGGCCATGGATGGACAAAAGAGGTCCATGCGCTGAAGGTGACGGTATAGAGGGGGATCGTCGAGGCTGTAACACTTCTGATGGCTGAGTTAAAGTTTCTGCTTTGCTTCTTCCAGTTCCAAACACCTGGCTAGAGTGCCTCCGAGACATCGTCTATACAAGACATCTCCCAACATCGAAAAGTCAGTGAAGGTAGAGGCATAAGCATTTTAGATGGTGCCTTGAGCTAGTCAACAGTCTGATGCCTTCAATTGTCTGAGGTAGTGTCCTTCAGGACTAAGTTCAAAGTTGTGCAAGGTTCAGTCCTCTTGATGATGGTTAGCATCCACAGCTCACCATCGACTTATATCTTTGATGCGATCGTGGCCAGGTTGTTCGCATGTCTGTTGTGGCACCTGTTATGATGTTCATATTGGACATGGCCAAGTCTTCCTTCAAGTGTTGCACCAAGGCACAAAAAGGTGCCAAGGTTGGCTTCTTGACCACGAACTCCCTATTATCCTGCTTCATAATCAAGTTTGAATCTCTCTTCACATATAATGACTTAGCCCTCATACTGATGGCCACCATGAGACCAATGGCAAGCGCCTCATACTCAGCTTCGTTGTTAGAAATGAGGAATGCAAGCTTGAAGGATAGGGAGGTGGTAACCCCATATGAGCTCTGAAGGACTACGCTGGCACCCCCTTACCGGAGGGGTGCTCCATTAGAACCTTTGCTAGTGGCTGAGCCGTCAAACTCAAGCATCCACAATTCATCGATGTTGGTGATTAGGGCTGTCTCCTCCCCAGGCAATTGAACCGAGGTCGATTGTAGTGTTGCCGTGGGAGGAAGGTCAAGAGGTCTACAAGTTCTTGGCTTCGTAGAGCTGTAGGGCACTTGATAGATAGGCCGAACTCGACCAAGAGCAGCATTCAGCGGGTAAGTCGGCCAGACAGGGTAGGGCGGGTGAGCATATAGCCGAGGGGATCAGCCTTGGTGACAAGTATGATCTGGTGCACCAAAAAGTAATGTCTAAATTTCTGTGAGGCATAAACCAAGGCTAGATAGTGATTCTTGAGCTCAGAATAATTAGCGTCGGGTCCTCTAATCATCTGGCTGAGGTAATAAACAGGACACTCCACCCCATCCACCTCTTGGGCAAGCAAAGCCCCAATGAACCTGGGCATGGAGGTCAAGTAGAGTAAGAGGAAGATACCTCGCTGTGGCACAACCATCGTTTGCAGCAACATGAGGACCGACTTGATCTGTTTAAAAGCTTACTGTTGGGGCTCACCCTAACTCCACAGTGCACTCTTGCGCGTCAAGTGCTGGACTGGTATGATAACCTCGGCCAATGCGGGGGGTGGCATTTCTTAGATGGAGGTGGCCTTGGACGGGTCAACATTAATGCCATGTCGATGGACCAGGAAGCTGAGGAATTTGTCAGAGCAGACTCCAAAGGCACATTTCAGCGGGTTCATCCTCATGTCGTACTGGCGACAATGATCAAAAACTGTTCGAACGTCAGTGAGGTGATCACTTACCTTTTGGACTTGGTAATGAGATCATCGACATACTATTCCACTGTACGATGTATCATGTCATGGAAGATAGCTGTCATCGCCCGTTGATATGTAGCACCCACATTCTTAAGGCCGAATGGCATGACTTTCCAACATAATTTACTCATGAGAGTGTGGAAGGCTGTCTTGGCACAGTCATTAGGATTCATCTGAATTTGGTTATAGCCGGTGAAACCATCCATGAAAGACAAGGTTTTGTGTCCGGTGGCGGCCTCCATAAGCATGTGAATGTTTGGCAATGGAAACTCGTCTTTAGGACACGCTTTGTTCAAGTCCCGAAAGTCAATACAAACATGGACTTGGTCGTTCTTCTTCTATACAAGGACGATGTAAGCCAGCCAAATGGGATGAGTGATAGGCTCAATGAAGCCAACATGTAGAAGGCGTTAGCTCAGGGCAGAATGTCCGCAGATGCTATCTGACAAAGAGGGACCCGGTAGTAATGTTGAGGTGGTGTGTTACAAGTGTAGGGTCCAACCCGTGCATCTCATCATAACTACATGCCAGCACATCAGATATTCTCGAAGGAGGGTAACCAATTTCTCTCTTCGACTTGGGGAAATTTTTGTGCCGATGTAAATGAGTCCTCGGGTCAGCCAGGTTGATTTCTCAAGGTCTTCAACCTGCGGTCCAAAGCCATCTTCATAACAGGGTGGAGTAGGACCGGGGGTGAGCTTGGGGTTGGGCGGGCAATGCTCGGCCACACAACACCATTCAGTCTCCATGCATGAGTCAGGGTCAACGTGGTCAGATGAAGGATCACCTGAAGCCTCCACGCACCATCATAACTGATAGATTACCTTGCCATTTTTTACGATGCATTGGAAAGTTGGTTCAGCCTTTTGATTCTTAGATTTGGGGGACGAAGGCTGAGAGTCAGTATTCACAGCGGACGGAGTCATTGAGGTCGATCCATTGTTCTTGCTACTCTTCTTGGCCTTAGACTTAGAAGACTTGTTTCCTCACAGCTCGTCCCAGTTTGGCAGCCTGGTCGAATGGATGTGGGTGGAATTTTCACCATCCTCGGCAAGTTCAGTAAAGAATGAGGCCTCGGCAAATTATGATTCAGCATATGCAAACGGATCCTTGGTGGCTGGGATTGTCATTTTTACCTCATGTCCCGCAGGACCGGCCACCAGTTTTAAACACTGATGGTACGTTCGGGGAATAGCTCTATTTACATGAATCCATGGTCGGCCGAGCAAGAGATGAAATACGTGCTCATTATCTATCACATGAAATGTAGTGTCACGATATGGCCAAGAATCAACTAAGGACCCTGCCCGAAGCTGGTGATCTTGATCGGTTCGCGTATGTTTTTTCTTGCGGGGATGTCGGCCCTTTTGCAAAGTGATAAGGGGATGATATTGACTGAGGCACCACAGTCTACCAAGACACGACGAAAGCCCGTGCCATTAATGGTAAATTCCAAAAACAACGATTGGTTATGATGCTCGACAAGCAACCAGTCTTCATCTGAGAAAACCAAGGGAGTGGAAGGGATGTGTCCAAGTTCAGCCTGGGTGGCAAAGCATTCAGAACCGAGGCCCATGGTGACCTCGATCAGGCAGTTAAAGAGGTAGGTTCCGGTAGCGGGTGAAAACCCCATTTTATCAAAAAATCCTTTGATCTTCATTATTTGCCTGAAGGTAGATGTTGGCTGGCTGACTGAAGGTGCATGAGGTGTAACTACGGGGATGGCCTCCATCGAGACTTCGGTGATGACAGGCTTGACATGGTCGATGATAGCCATGAGAACCTGATGCTCTCTGTTGTTGTGGCCATGTGGTGGGTAAGGGTGCCCACACACATCGTTGTTCTTTCGTAATTTTAGGTCACCCGCAACAACCTTCCTTGCAACGATGTCCCTCAATCCGTTGCAGTTCTTGAGGTAATGCCCAACGGCTCGATGCTAGGGGCAATAGTTGGGCTTGGCTTTGTCATCTTCCTTGACTTTCATCCTTATCGACGGAAATTGAAAGTTGTTGTCATGCTCTACCCAATCTGCCAATCGCTCCTTCACTATCTTAAGGTCTCATGGGTATTCGAGGCAAGCGCATGTTTCCTGCTTTTGTCGGGTCGTCATCCCCCTCTTGGGACTAACGCTTGTAGCCACTGTAGTAGTTATTGTTGTTATTGGTCCGAGCTTCGGATGAGTCTGTCTGCCTTGGCAAGAAGTGCGTTCTGCGGGTGAGGCTTCTATGGCTTCACGGGACCGACCGACTTGTAAGTGCAGCAGGCTATCTCTTTGACGTGACCCCATGACCTCAATTGCAAGTTCTCATCTGTCTAGATGAGAACTTTTAGACCTGCTATCTTTATCTGCCTAAAACTTCTAGACATGCTTTTAAACATGCTATCTTCATCTGTCTAGATGAGCAACAGATTAGTGATGTGTTGTTGGCTTTGGCTTCTAGATAGGATACCCTCTTCTACCCAAGTGACCTACTCCTTAGTAATGTGTTTTTGGCTCCAGCTCTTAGGCATGTCTTTTTCAGATTCCTAGACGACCAATCGCTTAGTGACGCGTTGTTGGCTATGGCTTCTAGGAATATGTTCTAATGGCTAAACGACCAAATGTCATTATTGTTGGCTCAGGCTTCCAGATGTGGTTTCATGTTCAAACGATCAACCATTGTTATATTTGGCTCTGGCTCTTAAACATGATTTCTTGGTGTCCGTAGATGACCAATCGTCACTAGTGTTGGCTCCAGCCTCTAAGGATGCGCCCCTTGTTTGGCGACCAAACATTTTTACTGTTGTCTCCAGCTCCAGACAAGCTTCGACTTTGCTTTCCCTGGTAATATTGTTTGATGACCAATTGTTGTTAATGTTAGCTCCAGCTTCGAATAATACCCTTATTCTTTATGAAGTACGTTGGTTTGATTCCTTTCTAAGGATACGTAGGAAACCTTGCAAAAGTCCGACTCATATCTGTGTAACTCATTGAGTCTTATGGTCTTTTCTGTATTTCTACTACAAAACATTTTCGTCCTTTTTGGTGATGTTTGTGGGCAAGCGAGCTCCATCATCGAGGGGCTCTGTAGACACTCCATTTTGTAGTTATTAATAATTAAATAATTAGTGGGCTTTATTATGAATTAGAGTGCATTATTGAGATTAGGCCTAGTAATGTGGCTTGTTTAATTAATTTAGTCCGGTCCACTCACATGGTTAAGTGTCCAAGTCATGAGGTCTTGTCCAGACTAAGAGTCTAGTCCAGTTGCATGTCTAGTTCAATTGTGTCAGTCCAATCCAATGTTAAGGCATTAGTTTGTCTAGGTATTTCGGGAAATAATCTGTGAATTATCCCTGAAGCAAAGATTAAATCTATTTTATGGTTAGGAAATGAATTATCCTGTATCTGGTACATCACATCTACGAAATCAAATTCTACGACCCTGAGCTCTATAAATAGCGCTCTTAGCCTTCATTTCCAAAGGTCCAGAAGCTTATTCTTCTAAGAGCTTGCATACCATTTCTCTTTGAAGCGATAATCCTACAAACCTGGAAGTCCATACTTTCATATTTGTAGGAAGATCTATTAAACAACCCTTGTAAATGATTAATCCAGAGATATATACATGCCAAAACTGATACAAATACATTACAGTATTGTACAAGGCAGAAGAATAAGCAATTGGAACAATAATCTTCCAAAAAATTCTTCATTTTCTAGTTTTGTTTAGTTACCCTACAGCTGTTGCCTTTGAGAGATGAATATACAAATTGCTATCTGGCTATTTTGGGAAGGAAGAGTTTGAGGATGAAGTGGTGAAGATATGGAGTTGATGACCGCATTTAGCTAGCGCAAGGTAGAGGGTCAAGGCATGCCTTTCAAGCCCTCCAGCATGATATCTAGTAGGTTATTTCTTGACAAAGAGTGCGATTTTAAAGAGTTTTGAAGGTGGTTCAAAGGAAAATGCGAGATGATTCCACGCAAATGGATAAGTAAGGAGGTTACAAATGGATAAGTAAGGAGGTTAATTTGTTGTTTTTCCTTCTGTAGTACCATCCTGGAGCTAGAATAATGAGACCAATAGAGGAGTGAGATTGATGAGAAGGCAGAGATGAAAGTTACGATATAGCAGGGATACTGAAAATTAAAGAAAATGAGATAATCCTTTGACATGGTGGAGATCAAGGTTATGAAATATGATTCTTTTCAAGAAAACTTCAAGAAGCAGCTATTAGATGAAATTGAGTAGAAAAAATCTAGAGAGAGAGAGGGGATAAAAAGAAGAAAGCTTGCCTGGATGCGAGTAATAGGAAGGTTTTCGAGCTTCAGCTAGTTTTCAACAAACATTGTTTCTTTTATGAACTTTCTTTCTTCATCTTGGATTTCAATGACACTGCACATGGTTGTAACCTAGAATAATATAGCAGACTATATAATTTTACTATTAGAAGCAAAAACCTTATCAAAAAAGTCTAGTGATAAGCTTGCTGGGTAGGCCGTTGGAAACAACTTACTTGACTTCAAGGATTACTATAAATTGTTCACATTTTAACCTGCTATTACTTAAAAGGGAACCAAACACAGGTTTCAAATCTTTTTCACCCCCTGTAAACAATAAAGCTAGTATACAAGCCTATCCATTTTTTGTGCATTAAGCGTGTTCTGATATTCGCTGATAAAGGAAAATGGGTACCTTATCCCCGACATTCCATTATCAGGTATTCCATCATCCAAGACTTTAACGACCGGCCCAAAGCATGTTCAACAGGCTATCAAAACTATTCCACCTTCGCTGAAAAAACAAATTTCCCGACTGGTAGCCGCGGCAACTATACCGCTGTTCTGATTCAACTCATCACCAATAATTCGACGAGTCTTACCTTATCAGCCAAGGTGGATTCAGGAAGGTCTTCAAAGATAGCTTGCCACTGGAGCCTTTGTCGCCGTCCAAAGGTGGCTTTTTAGCTCCCACCAAGGCCTCGTCGAGTTTTTCAACGAAATCAAGGTGCTCTTCAGCTCTGGCATCGACACATCATCAATCTCACTGGCTATTGCAATGAAAATGATGAGAGGATTCTCATTTACGATTACCTTCCGTGTAGCAGTCTCGTCGAACACCTATATGGGAGGACTGATAGTATTGACCACTGTTTTTCCCATTCCGCTAGCATGGCTAAAGCACCTGCAGATTTACAGCGGCGCTGCCCGTGGGTTGAATTACCTTCACAGCGGTACAAGCTTGTAGTATAATGTCATATACATCACGATTTTAAGATTACGAATATATTGATGGATGGTGATTTGACGGCCAAGATTATGTAATCCTCTTGGAGATTATGTAATCTCCAAGAGGTGGAGTGTGTGCATGTAAAGTGGTGGGTGAGGTAGCATGAGAGAGAGAGAGAGAGAGAGAGAGCTTATCCTAGATACCTGTTTAAGGAAGAATTACGGAAAATGCAAAAGGAATCTTGGGATACTTTAGACAGAGAAGTTGTAGAGAAAAAGAGAGGAAGAAAACTAATGAAACAGAGTTTGATTTGGTAAAAAACTAAAGAAGTTATGGACCACCAGAGTCCAGAAAAAGTCAGCCTGCTTGCGAAGTAGCTGATTGAGGGAGAATTTGGGGAAATTCAGGAAGAATTTCGTGAAAGGTCGAACAGAGAAGTTATAGAAGGGAGAGAAAGGAGGAAATTTCAAAAAATAGAAGGCATTTTCGTCAAGAATTGAATAAGTTACATGTCTTCAAAATGAGGTAAAAATCAGTTTTGTGTGTGTTCTTGGTGTTTTGATATGTGTCCTGGATGGAAATTAGGATTGAAATGATTATGTTGTGATATGATTCCATGTTAAATGAAGTTATGAAGTTAGGAAGTTAGATATGTGGAAACAAAGTGAAATTAAAGTGGTTTAAAGGAGATTTGAAGTGGAATGAAATGGCTAATGATATATGCTAGTATAATATGCATGTATAAGTGAAGAAGGTGAATACTTCTAAGTATGCAAACCTTAAGAATGCAGCTTGGATTGTGGAAAGTGATGAAAATGAGTAAATTTGATCCATAAGTGATAAACAGTGACTGCAATTGTCGCAAAAAGTCTTATTCTCTAATTAATTTCAAACTTTATTTTTGAAACATGGTTTTAAGTAGAGTTGTCAAAAGGGCCGAGCAGCCCACGGGCTAGCCTGACCCGGCCCCTTCTGGCCCGGGCTGGCCCGGCCCCATGGATGAACAGTGGTGGCCCACGATTTTAGGGCTTAGGGCCTGGGCTTGGACCAGGCCAGAAAATCCAAGAAAAAGCCCGGGCCAGGCCCGGCCCGAAAAAGCCCGGGTTTGGCGCGGCCCGAACCGAAGCCTGGAATTGGCCCGGCCCGGATCTGGCCCAGTCCTACCCTTTTCAAAATAAGCTTTTTCCCCTTTCCCCCCAACGGTTTTATTCCCCTTTTTTCCTCTAAATTCCACTTTTACCCCCCCCCCCCAAACAGTAAAATAACTGCTAGTTTAGGGGGTATTTTGGTCTAACTTAATTTTTTAACTCTTTTAAGGTTTTTACACTCTTACCCTCCCCAACAACTATAAACGAATAGTTTTTATGGGTATTTTGGTCTTTTGTGAAGTTTCAAAAATCTATAAATTCAAATCATTTCTCTCTAATTTTTCACATCAATCTTCTTACTCTCTCTTATATAAACATTTTACATTTCTACAAGCTTTGCTATTATTTCCCTCTCTAATTACTACTCTTGCTAATTACTACTCTTATTTACTAATTAGTACTCTTGCTAATTATTACTTTTGTTTACTAATTACTACTCTTGCTAAATTCTAATTACTAACCACTCCTCTTATTAATTTGTTACTCTCTAATTCTTTTATCTAATAATTAGTAATTAGTGAATTTATATTTATCAATTACTATTACTAAATTCTTTTTAATTACTAACTCTCTCCAATTTCGAATTACCCTCAATGATTCATTTGTTACTCTTTAATTCTTTTAATTGTTATTTCTAATTACTAATTATTGCTCTTATACTTGTGTATTTAGTTACTCTTACTAATTTTATTTTTCAATCTAGTAAAAAAGTTTAGCGTCAAATATGGCTGGATTACTGAAGAAACTGAAGCGTGGATCATCATCACGAAAAACATCATCATCATAAAAAACACCACCACCAGCACGAGCGCCAGCACCACGGCCATCACAAACACCAATCCAAGCACCACCACAACCATTCGTTCCTGGACGAATGAGTACAGGCTGTATGATAGATACCCAAGCCAATTGGGAGTTCAATCAAAACATTCCAGATTTTGAATACACGCCTGATCAAGACCCCCCGCATTATAGTCAAGGACGCAGCTCGGTTGGCGAAGCTACTACTCCGTGGCATAATCTTAACCCTATGCCTGGTCATGATGAAGAAGGGCCGAGCAATGCCTCCGGTAATGAGCCAGAAGTCCAAAAGGGGGAAAAAGTTGAGTGTTGGAATCATTTTGATGAAGTTATGGTGGACGGCATCCGAAAAGCTCGATGTAAGTACTGTGCTAAATTATTTTCGTCTGGTAGTGGTAATGGACATCTTAACAGGCATTACCCTCAGTGTGCACCTCGACAAGGCCACGTCGAACCTACCCAAACGCAGTTATCTTTTGACGGTAAGTTATTTGTTTATAATCAGCGAGAGCAAAGAGACGGTCTCGCTGAATTTGTTATTCACGATGAACAAGCCTTTTCTTTTGCCGATAATGCTAAGCACTCTAGATATATGAACACATACGTTCAACCTTTGTACAAAAAGGTTCATAGAAACACAACTAGATCCGATGCACTCCGACAGTATAATGCTGCTAAAGCACGCCTGATCGATTATTTCGATAAATTTAACGGTAAAGTTAGTCTTACTTCTGATATTTGGCAATCTCAATTTACTTTTGTTAGTTATACTTGTGTGACGGCCCATTGGATTGATGCAGATTGGATTATGCACAAGAGAATCATCGCTTTCGAGCTCTTTCCTTTTTCGCATGATGGAATGAACATTGCTACTATTATATTAAAAGCATGTACCACATTTAAATTAAAGGATAAGATTATGAGTATTAGTTTTGATAATGCTTCTAACAATACAGCTGCTGTTGATGCTTTAGAGGAGAGCCTCAAACCTGTACTTTCTGGTAAATTATTTCATGTTCGTTGTGTTTGTCATATAATTAATTTAATTGTTCAAGATGGTTTAGCTGCTGCAGGAGATATTCTTGTCAAAATGAGGGGTATGACAGCGTATGTTAATAGTTCGAGTCCGAGAACACAACAATTTAAAACGTTGTGTGTTGAATATAATATGCCTCGCAGGAGAGCAGTTACAGATGTGGTCCACAGGTGGAACTCTACATACCATATGCTTTTACACATTCTGGCATACAGAGAAGTCTATACGCATTTTCTACTAACCTTGTTCCCAGCCGGCTTGCCAACTCAAGAGGAATGGCAGATGGCCACATACCTAGCTGAATTTTTGGAGGTATCTTACACGTCTACCAATTTATTGTCTGGTACGTACTATCCCACCTCTCCTCTCGCTGTAATAGAAATTCTCAAGATGGCTACAATGTTATCAAAATGGAGATATATAGGACCCTTTAAGGAAATAGTAAAAGTGATGGATAAAAAGTTTAATAAATATTGGAGTGAACTAACTGCCTGTTATTTTTGCTGTTGCTACTTGTTTAGATCCTAGGTTAAAGTTGCATGGCGTGAACGTCTCGATACAAGAGATATCGAGATTAATGTGCTACCCACTAGAGGACACAACCGCACTCACAGCGAAAGTGAGCAAGACATTTGAGGAACTGTTCAATCTCTATCGTAATTCTGCTGACGTGCGCGGACGAGCTTCATCATCGACTGCTGAGAGGTATTATGCGCCATACCTTAAGGGCTTTGAACATCTAGTAGCAAGACAACTACCAGGTGAAGGTACTTCTAATTCGGCAGGTTCGTCTACTTTTTCCTCTTTCAATGAGATTGGTGTATATTCAAATACTGATCATTATGCTGATTTATCAATGCAATCAGAGTCAGCATTTTCAGCGAGCGGGAGGGTTTTGGATGACAGGAGGAGAGTCTTAACCCCGAGTCGCTCGAGCTATGTGTATGTTGGAAGGATTATCTTGATGCGAAATACCGCAAGCAAGATAAACCGATTGATGATAGGAAGAGCAGTGACTCGGATGTTGAAGTACTTCCGGATGATTAGGTAATTTCTTTTTATTTTCCTTCTCTTAAGTTTTAAGAATAAAATTTCTCACAAAATATATTTTTTTCATATATATATAATATATAATAAGTTTTTACAAGCAAGATAAAAAAATTTTGTATATATAAAAAAATAGGTAAGTTCGCCTGTTTGTTTACAAGCAGCCGGTCCCAAGCCCGGATAAAAGGAGGAGGGCCTATGAACACAAATTACCAAAATTAAAGCCTTTATTTTGAATAACAAGAAAATGCAAAAAACAAAATTGAGCCTGGACCCGACCCTAGATGTTGGGCCTAGGGCCAAGGCTTGGACTGGGCCCAGATCTCCCCCTATTCTAGCCCGGCCCGGCCCATTTTGCTGGAGGCTCGATGGGCTTAGGTTGGGTGGGCCCATTTGACACCTCTAGTTTTAAGCCAATATTTGGTCAAACACAAAAGAAAAACTCCTATTCTTTTTGAAAAATCTACATACTTTACAAGTTTGGCATTTTTCTGAATTTTCTAACAATGTTAAATATATTTATCCTTAAAATAAGATTTTATATTTTTAAAAATACCAAATAAATGTATTTTAGTCTAAATATTTTATGGGGACTTTATGTAGCTTAGACACTTAAGTGTATAAAATTTCATGATATTTTGAGGCTGATTGGTATTTTGAACAAAATTAGTTCCCTAATGCTCGGTTTGGTTACCTGGATGAGATTTCTGAGCAAAAATTTCACCAAATGACTTTTCAGACCAAAAATCACTTTACATTGTTTTAAAAAGGTATTTAGAGCCAATTACAAGTGTTTATTGGTGCCGGTGTCGGTATATGGGGTGTTTAGGTAATTTTACCTATGGCCAGGGGTGTTTTGGTAATTTTCCCCACCTGGTGACAAATCTTGTGGAAACTCGTGGTTAAGCATAAAGAAGTATAAGGAATGAGAAAATTGAGTTTAGATAGGTACAATAAGGACGGTAGTGCGGTTGATGCACCTTATGGGTTAGGAAAAATCCAGTTAACGGATTAGTCGTAATAAGTTGGAAACAAATAAGCGGTAAGGGAGGGGGCGGTAAGGTTAGCTGTGTTTTTGTATTTTAGGATTGTCTAACAAGAAATATTTTATTTGATAGGTGATCCCGTTACTGAGAAAATCCAGAAGCGAGGAGTTCATCGGCTATAAAGCCAAACAGGTAAGGATAGTGCAGTTCCATTATGGTATCCATTGTTTTGCTTGCCATACCATGTTGATGATGCTTCTGTTGAACTCCTATATTTACATTGGAACACCGGTTGATCTTATAACCCGGTACTTATTTTTGACTGGTGTTGTTGAGGACTTAAGGTAGAATGAATTCCCTTAGTCCGCCCGATGATGAGCCTGAAAACATTGTTGAGGACTTATGATCGAAAACACTCTCTAAGTCTGCTCCTTTGATGAAAACCGTCTCCCTAATCTGGACAAGACTGAGATGAACACCCCGTATGAAGGGGCATCATTAAGTGGAGAGCCAATAAAGTGAAGTAACTGCATTCAGTGAAAAAGAAAATAACTGACAAAAAGGGATGAAGCGCGCTAAAATCTGTCGTGTCGTGTCGTGTCGAGCCAAGCGTGCATTGAATTCATTTTATTTGATGTTGTTGAATTTATTTTGTTGTTATTCTCATGATGATCATTTGCTTTAGTGTTTTCTTTTGCATTGCACTTGCATAGTCTATGAGTCTGTCCAAGTGAAAATGATGATGTTCTGTTGGGCTTAAGTCGCTCAATCTGAACAAAGGTGATGTATTAAGATGGTTGCAGATGTTCGTTCTTGGTATCTTTAAATCTATTGCCTTCGTTGAAAATTCATAATCGATTTTCTGATAATTTTAAAAGGGCTATATGTTGTACTCCTCGTATTATCCTTACTTGGCGACTTGCGCTCATTCCTTAGCTTATGTGTTTGTCAGGTACTAGGTTTGAATGAGGAAAGACCTCGGGTAAAGATAAAGAAAAATTATGCTGAGGTTCTGCGAGGAAATATATTGTCACGATGATGTAAATTTGGTGTAAATATTAAGTTGTGTTATGTTATGCAGTTTTCGCTGCGATACGATGTGTGCTATCAAGGAAAATTTTTGTAAGGGCGTGTTGTGACGTTCCTTTATGATCTTATAGTTGTAGTCGCTCTGTGTTGTATTTAAGGTTGTGATGTTGACAGGATTGACATCACTTGGGCTAGGGGTGTCACAGGTGGTATTAGAGCTTATATATTACGATTTTGTATACTATGGGGTGTTTAGAATGGCGTGTAGGTCTTGAAACGAGATTAGGAGGAATAATGTAACAGGGTGACCGAGATGATAAGTCGGACCAATTTTGGCATAATTGATTTATAAGAATTGTCAATCTGTCATTGTTGCAAGAAATGGTAGGAGCACCAGTAAATATGGGAGGGTGGATTGAAGATGACATGATGGATGTGTTGAACCCTGATGTGGACAGTGAGGAAGACCCCAAAGAAATTGAGGAGAACTTAGTAGATTCAGACGAGGAGCCTGTGATCATGAATTTGCAGGGCCCCGCGGTAGAGGAAATAGAGGATGATTAACCTTATCGAGCTGATGTAGAAGTGAAAGAAGAAGGACCGAGTGAGCGGTCTAGGAGGAAGGTCATGAATTTTTGGAAACGAAAGTATATGAAGGTCTCCAGCGAGAGGGATAAACTGTTCAATCAATTAGAATCCCTAAAAGTTAAAGCAAATAGTGAGATAAAGAAAATGGAGATAGAGTGTGTCAAGGAAAAGAAGAAAGCAGATAGGTTGGTTGAGGATACAGTGGATGCTAGCTTGCGAGTTGTTCAAAAGATGTAGGAAGTGGTTCGTGAATGCCCTCCGGGCATAGCTTTGTCTGGTAACGAGCGGAAGATGTTACTAGATGAAGACTGGAGTGTGGAGTTGTTCAAGGAGCGATATGGTTTTGCTTGAGTCAAATATTGTATGTCTAGGTGCACAATCTATCGTTGTATGATGATCATAGCATTATACTTATGTTGTACTAATGTTGTTATATTATGAAGTTGCATTTTTTATATGCGAATATAAGACTTGTTATACTGTTTTCAGAATGACACGTAATCTACGAAATCGAGAGATCTTCCGCATGAGGCACCCCAGACTGAAGCGTCTTTGGATAACACTGAAGGCGCCAGCATGGGGAATAACAATGATAATAGGGCAGAAAATAATAGGGAAGACTAAGAAGGGAACTGGTTGGACTTCTGCGGGAAGTTGTAGCAACATCTACAGTACAACTGGTTGCTGCCAATGCAACAGTTCTAGTAGTGGAAAGGCAGGAATGTAAGTTTTGAGATTTTCAAGATGCTCGATCTAGTGAATTCCACGGAGGGTGATCCAATAAAAGTGGTTACCTGGCTAAAGGAAATGGAAAAGGAATTTGGAATAACAGGTTATGGAAAACATTAAAAGGTTGCATTTGCTAGGCATATGTTACGAGGGGCAGCAATTTATTGGTGGGACGTGCAGAAGCAGTGGAAGAAAAGAGGAAAGCAAATTGGACTTACATCAAGTGGAGCCAATTTAAGCGGCTATTTGAGGAAAAGTATTTTCCTTTTACTGTACAAAATAGGATGGAAACATATTTTCTTGGATTAAAACAAAAAGACAAGACTGTGGAGGAGTACATCCAAAAATTTGATGAATTGGCATGCTTTGCTCCTTACCAGGTAAATACGGAGGATCGCAAGGCCAGACACTTTGAAGAGGGTTTGAGACAGCCCTTGAGGAGAATAGTGAAAAGCTTTCAACTTCGAACATTTGCTAAGTCGGTAGAGAAGGCATTGTTGGTGGAGGTGGAAAGTCGGGAGGCATGGGAAGAAAGAAGAGAACAATGAGGAACCATAATAGAGGGCAAGACAAAGGCAGGGATAGCAGAAGAAAATTTAGAAAGAGCATAGATGAAGGAAAATCTAGACAAGGGCAAATGGGTGGAACTCAAAAATGTCGTTGGTGTAGAACGAGGCATGAGGGCACCAACTGTGTAAAAGCAGCAGGAGCTTGTTTTAAGTGTAGCAAGCAAGGCCACAGAGCAAATGACTGTAGGTTGAATCAGCGAGTTTTTTACGAGTGCCAAAAGCCATGACATAACGCGAAGGAGTGTCCTCAGTGAAAGACACTAACTATAGAAAGAAGGCCGAGAGCGGTAGGTCGTGCAAATGCAATGGAATTGAAGGAAGCTATAAAGTCTGAAGATATGGTGACAGGTACTTTCCATGTCTGCTCTCGTAAATCCCTTGTATTGTTTCATTTTGGTGCTACACATTCCTTTGTTTCATTAGCATTTGCAAAAAAAAGTTGACAATGCCCTGTAAGTCACTTAATGCCATACTTGCGGTGAATATACCCAGTGGTAACTCCCTTCTAGCCACTAAATATATATAAGGAATGCTCGATTCAAGTAGTTGATCAGATTTTGCATGGTACCCTTATACCCTTAGATTTTGAAGACTTTGACGTAATCCTCGGAATAGATTGGGTAGCTGATCATCATGCTAACGTAGATTGTCGTCGTAAGTTGATTAAGTTGTCGATGCCTACTAGACCTGAAGTTGTCATACTTGGGGATAGGATGGTAAAGCCTCATTCCCTAATATCTGCTCTACGAGCTCGTCGTTGTGTTCGTAGCCGGTGTCGAGGCTGTCTGGCACACGTATACGATATTCGTGTTAGTGAACCACAACTGAAGTAGATACCCATAGTCAACGAATTTCTAGATGTTTTACCCGAAGGTCTTTAGGGCTACCACCAGACAGAGAAGTGGAGTTCAGTATTGATTTAGTTCCCGGAACTGGCCCCATCTCCAAGACACCTTATAGGCTGGCACCTTCTGAGATTAGTGAGTTGAAGGTACAACTGGAAGAACTATTGAAGCTAGGATTTATTCATCCCAGTGTTTCACCATGGGGAGCCCCATTATTACTTGTAAGGAAGAAAGATAGGTCTATGAGGCTATGTATCGACTACCGAGAGCTGAATAAGGTGACGGTTAGGAATAAGTACCCTTGCCTTGTATAGATGATCTTTTTGATCAGTTGCAGGGTACAAAATATTCTCTAAGATTGACTTTTGATCAGGATATCTTCAACTGAAGGTGAAGGAAAGCGACATTGCTAAGACGGCCTTTAGGACCAGATATGGGCACTATGAATTTTTGGTGATGCCTTTTGGGTTGACTAATGCCCCAGCAGCCTTTATGGATTTGATGAGTTGGGTTTTCCAAGGATATCTTGATCGTTGTGTTATCGTTTTCATCAATGACATTCTAACATACTCAAAGAGCAAAGAAGAACATGTTCAACATATGCCAAATTCAAGAAGTGTGAGTTTTGGCTTGAAAAGGTGCAGTTCTTGGGCCACGTCGTGATAGGGGAAGGGATATCGGTAGATCCCGGGAAAGTTGAAATGGTGTCAAACTGGAAGCGTCCAACATGCATTTATGAGGTTTGTAGTTTTCTAGGTCTAGCCGGGTATTATCAAAGGTTTATTAAAGAGTTTTCTAAGATTGCCTACCCACTGACCAACCTGACCCAGAAGAATGTGAAGTTTAATTAGACAGAGAAGTGTGAGCGTAGCTTCTAAGAACTGAATGAGAAGTTAGTGACTGCCCCAGTACTCACCTTACAATCTGGGTTTGTGATATACAGTGATGCATCCCGAGAGGGATTAGGGTGTGTTCTTATGTTGAAGGGAAAAGTGATCGTTTATGCGTTAAGGCAGCTGAAAACCCACAAGAGGAATTATCCAACGCATGACCTAGAGCTAGCAACAATGGTATTTGCCTTGAAAATTTGGAGACATTACTTATATGGTGCAACATGTGAGATTTATACGGATCACAAAAGTTTAAAGTATATCTTCACGCAGGAGGACTTAACATGCGACAAAGAAGGTGGTTAGAACTCCTTAAAGATTATGATTGCTCTCTATTATACCACCCCAGGAAGGCGAATGTGGTAGTTGATGCCTTGAGCAGAAAGAATATAGAGAATTTATCTTCCATGATTACCCAACAGAAGGCGATTTTAGACGACTTGAACAAGCTCGAATATGTGCAAATGAGAGGAAAAGGGAGCAGTAGAATGTTTCAAATGGAGATTTGACCTACGCTACTTGATCGAATTAAAGAATCTCAAAGTCAAGATGAAAAGTTATTTAAAATTCAAGCGGGGTTCAAAAAGAATGACAAAGAGGATTTCAATTGTGATGGGGAAGGAATTTTAGATATGAGGACCGGGTGTATGTTCCACCTAAGGATGAGTTAAGAAGGGAAATATTGACACAGCACATAGTTCCAAGTACTCAATCCATTCAGGAGAGAAAAAGATGTATCGAGACTTACGATAAAGTTTATGGTGGCCTAACACAAAAAATAAATACCAGAGTTTGTATCAAAATGCATGACATGTCAGTAGGTAAAAGTTGATCATGGGAAGATGGCTGGACAACTGTAACCATTACCTATTCCCGAGTGGAAGTGGGACCATATTACCATGGACTATGTATCTGGATTAACCCGGACATTTAATAGGAATACATCTATTTAGGTGATAGTAGATCGTTTAACCAAAACGGTTCAATTTATTCCTATAAGAGAAGGGGATTCGGCGGAACGACTAGCCCGAATCTATATCAAGGAGGTAGTTAACAGCTACAGTGTGTTGATTACCATTGTATCTGATCGAGATACAAGGTTTACCTCTAGATTTTGGAAGAGTTTCCGGGAAGAGTTCGGGACCAGGTTGAGCATGAGTAAGTCGTTTTATCTACAGACAGATTTTGGAGGATATGTTAAGAACTTGTGTCGTAGACTTTGGAGGAAATTGGGATGAATAGTTACCCTTAATTGAGTTTTTGTACAATAATAGTTATCAAACAGGTATTGGTCGAAGGTGTCGTACACTGATTTTCTGGGATGTGGTCAGAGAGAGGCAGTTATCTCGTACTGAGTTAATCAAAGAAACGGAGGATAAGGTTAAAATTGTACAAGACAGACTTCGTATCGCGCAGAGTAGGCAGAAGAGCTACACCGATAAAAGATGAAGAGCGTTGGAATTTGAGGTAGGTGACCTCGTATTTTTTAAGGTGTCGCCGTCAAAAGGAATTATGTGCTTTGGAAGAAAATGAAAATTAAGTCCTAGATTCATCGGGCCATTCAAGATCTTGTCAAGGATTGAAACAGTAGCGTATAAACTTGGACTATCCCCGGAGTTATAACATTTGCACAATGTGTTCCATGTATCTATGTTAAGGCAGTATGTTCTGAATCTGTCAGACGTGACAAACTAGAATCAATAGAGATTCGTGACAATCTATCATACCAAGAGGTAAATGTGGAAGTGGTTGATAGAAAAGAGCAAGTGCTTCGCTCTAAAGTAGTATCGGTGGTCAAGGTGATTTGGAAAAACCATACATTAGAACAGGCCAACTTGGAGCCTGAAGCTTTGATGCGTCAAAGATATCCCCACTTATTTGCCGATTAAGGTGTGTTACCTTAAATTTCGAGGGCGAAATTTTTTTTAGGGAAGGATGTAATATCCTTCTTGTTGTTTAAAAAATTATTTAATTAATTAAAAAAAAAACCTTGGTCTAATTTCGTGGCTGCCTTCAAGAAAGAATGACACCTCATTTTTCCAAGAGGTGGAGTGTGTGCATGTAGAGTAAAGTGGAGTGAGTTGGCATGAGAGGGAGATATTATCGTGGACAGCTGTTTGAGGGAGAATTACGGAAAATACCAAGGGAATCTAGGGATACTTTCAACTGAGAAGTTGTAGAGAAAAGGGAGAGGAAGAAAACACAAGAACAGAGTTCAATTTGGTGAAAAGTTGAAGAAGAAATGGATCACCAAAGTTCGGTAAAAGTCAGCCCCAGTGTGCAAAGTAGTTGATTGAGGGGGAATTTGAGGAATATCCAGGAAGAACTTCGTGAAAGGCCGAGCAGAGAAGTTATAGAAGGGAGAGAAAGGAGGAAATTGCAACAAACAAAAGGCATTTTTATCAACAATCGAAGAAGTTACGAGTCTTCAAAGTGAGGTAAAAACCAGCTTTGTGTGTGTGTATTTTCTTGGTATTTTGATATGTGTTCTTGATGGAAATTAGGGCTAAAATGATTATTTTTTTATATGACTCCATGTTAAATGAACTTATGGAGTTAGATAGGTGGAAACAAAGTAAAATTAAAGTGGTTTAAAGGGGATTTGAAGTGAAATTAAATGACTGATGATATATGCTAGTATAATACGTATGTATAAGTGAAGAAGGGGAATACTTCTAAGAATGCAAATCTGAAGAATGCATCTTGGAGTGTGGGAAGTGATGAAAATGTGTAAATTAGATCCATAAGTGATGAATATTGACTGTAAATGTCGCTAAAAGTCTTATTCTCTAATTAATTTCAAACTTTATTTTAAGCCAGAACTTTGGTCAAGCACAAAAGAAAAACTCCTATTCTTTTTTAAAGATCTACATACTGTACAAGTTTGGCACTTTCCTAAGTTTTCTAACAATGTTAAATATATTTATCCTTAAAATATAATTTTGTATTTTTAAAAATACCGAATGAATGTATTTTAGTCTGAAACTTTTATGGGGACTTTATGCAGATGAGACACTTTGGTGTCTAAACGTTCATGACATTTTGAAGCTGATTGTTATTTTTAACAAAATTGGTTCCCTGACGCTCGGTTTGGTTACCTGGATGGAATTTTCGAGCAAATATTTCACCAAATGACTTTTCAGTCTAAAAATCACTTTACATTGTTTTAAAAAAGTATTTAGAGCCAATTGCAAGTGTTTATTGGTGCAGGAGTCGACAGGGGGTGTTTAGGTAATTTTACCTATGGTCAAGGGTGTTTTGGCAAGTTTCCTCACCCGGTGATGAATCTTGTGAAAACTCATGGTTAAGCAGCAAGAAGTATAAGGAATGAGAAAATTGAGTTTAGATAGGTACAAGAAGGACGGTAGTGCGGTTGATGCACCTTATGTGTTAGGGCAAATCTGGTTAACTGATTAGCCGTAATAAGTTGGAAACAAATAAGCGGTAAGGGAGGGCGAGGTAAGGTTAGGTTTGTTTTTATATTTTAGGGTTGTCTAACAGGAAAGATTTTATTTGATAGGTAATCCTGTTGCTGAGAAAATTCGGAAGTGAGGAGTTCATCGGCTATAAAGCCAAACAGGTAAGAATAGTGCGATTCCGTTATGGTATCCATTGTTTTGTTTGGCATACCATGTTGATGATGCTTGTGTTGAACTCCTATATTTATGTTGGAACAACCGTTGATCTTATGACCCAGTACTTCTTGATGACTTGTGTTGTTGAGACTAAAGGTAGAATGAAATCCCTTAGTCTACCCAATGATAAGCCTGAAAACGTTGTTGAGGACTTATGATCGAAAACACTCTCTAGGTTTGCTCCTTTGATGAAAATCATCTCCCTAATCTGGACAAGACTGAGATGAACACCCCGTATGAAGGGGCGTCACTAAGTAGAGTACTAGTGAAGTGAAGTAACTGGCGGTCAGTGAAAAAGAAAGTAATTGACAAAAAGGGATGAAGCGCGCTAGAGTATGTCGTGTCGTGTCGAGTCAAGCATGCATTGCAATTCATTTTATTTGATGTTGCTAAATTTACTATCTTGTTGTTCGCATTATGATTGCATAGTTCATGAGTCTGTCTAAGTGGAAATGATGATGCTCTTTTGGGCTTGAGCTGCTCAATCTGAACAAAGGTGATGTATCAAGATGGTTGCAAATGTTCGTTCTTGGCGTCTGTAAATCCTTTGCCTTCGTTGAAAATTCATATTCGATTCTCCGACAATTTCAAAAAGGTTGTGCGTTGTACTCCTCATCTTATCCTTAGTGGGTGACTTGCGCTCATTTCTTATCTTATGTGTTTTTCAGGTACTAGGTTTGAACGAGGAGAGACCTTGGGTAAAGGTAAAGAGAAATCATGCTGAGGCTCTGCGAGGAAATATATCGCCACGATGATGTAAATTTGGTGTAAATATTAAGTTGTGTAATGTTATGGAAGGAATTTTTTGTAAGGACGTGTTGTGATGTTCCTTTTTTATCTTAAAGTTGTAGTCGCTTTTTGTTGTATTTAAGGTTGTGACGTTGATAGGATTGACATCTCAGCTCCGGTGATGTCATTTGGGCTGGGGGAGTCACATATTTTAAGGGCACGAATTTAGGTCGTACACGGTGGTGCCAGTGGATCAGTCATACTTGGTGGTGCCAGTGGATCAGACGTCATAAAATTGGGATAACTAGGGTTTACGTACAAGATGAAGAGATTGTGTGTGTGTGTGTGTGAGAGAGAGAGAGAGAGAGAGAGAGGGAGGGAGACCAGTTTCTATATATACCTAAGAGGAAGGCTAATTTTTGGCATGAGAGAGACTTTAGGAACTTTGTGAGGATGATTTGGGGAGAGGCAAATTGAGCAACACTGATTTGGGGGAGAGAGGGAGAGGGAGAGAGAGAGAGAGAGAGAGAGTCACCCCCCCCCCCCCTTTGTAGTGAGCCATTCAAACTCACTTTAAAAAAAGGCCTTTTGATCTTTGCATCGTGGATCACTTGGAGAGTGTTCCTGAGTCTTCGCGTCAAGTCACTTTAAGAAGTAATCTTTATTAGTTTTCTAGCTTATGAAATCATATAGATTGTCCCCCACTCCCGTAGTCACATATCTATTTTAAAACACAAAAAAGAGTCATTTACATTTCTATATCTAAGTATAGGCTCGAAATGTAAATTACTTCCCGTATGAGCAGAGTAACACTACGATGGATTTGATTCCGGTTAGTCCGACCAGATACGTAGGTCATTCGACCCCCGATGTCGAGTTCAAGCCAAAAACATAAAAATAAACTTAGGATGAGTTTTGTCGTATTATGCACATTACGTGTTTTTAAGGCCAATCATCAACAAAAATGAAGTAGAGAGCGAAAGGGCATGGCGAGTGCTCAACACCTTCCCGTTGCGTAAGGCCGTCCCCGAATCCATCTCTTGGTTTTCGATAGATTAGTCGTCCTTTTGGACACTTTAGAGTCATTTCAAGGGTTTTCACATTTTTCTCTAATTAAATAAAACGGTGACTCGATAAAAATTCTTTCTTGTTAAGCAATTTTTTTCAAGGTGGTTTGCCACAATTATGTTACCCCTTTCGTATGATTGGGGGTTGATTTGATTGCGGTTGAGTAGCAGTGCACCGCTTGAGCCGAACAATTGTAACTCCGACTGCGACCCGAGGCAGTATCAGTGTTCATTTGCTATCAGTTACTTTGCCTTTGACCGAGGCAAAGGTTGTGAACTTACATCCGAGGCGTGGTGAAATAAGGGTGAGCTACTAATGGGGCTGAAGTAAGGAATGGTAAATACTTGTATTGCTCAGCAAAGTGTGAACATTTGATACGCGTAATGTGCACATATAGAATTGCTTAATGCGATTGAATTGCAATAGCATGCATTATCAATATTCTTGGATTGAAAGTTACATTAAATGTCTTTGATTATCTTATTGAGCCATTAAGCTGATGAGTTTATACCCATAACACCTTAGAGCAAGGAGCTGGTCCCTCGAAAGGCAAAGAAAAGATGTGAGGCACGGTGAGAAGACGGGCAAGGGAACATTTGTACATTTGTGAATTAAGTTATATGTGAAATAAAATAATATGTCAATTCTGAAATTCTCTGATGTTATATAATACAGTTTCATTACCAACTGAATTAGAATGAGTTATATTATCAAAATGATTTAGTTAGCCGATATGTCGTACTACTCAAGCCATGTTAAGATAACCCTAAGTTGGGGCGTTACACTGAGTGTGTTCATTGCTTATTAGTTTATAGTTAATTAATTCTTTACAGAGTGTTTTGATTGTTTTGTAGGCTATATTTTCTGTGGCTTTGTCATCTATACGTGCCTCAGTTCAAGCATCAAGCTTCTTGAGTATGGATGAAGAGGCAATGAATTTGTGGTAAATACACCTGAGATTGTGAATAAGAACAAGGGCCGTATACAACGCACCAACTTGCGTACACATTCGGTGATGGGATCATCCTCGTCTTTTATTCTGCACACACACAGACCAAACTTGTAGGAAGAGTTGACCATGATATGATTGCCTGCCTTACAATAGTCGTGGTAAAATAGATATCTGAGCATCAAATACAAGTATGTTCACATTTACTTGAGACACCTCACAATGTCATTTTGCTATGATATAGCCACTTGAATTTTAGTTTCTACTCGTTCTTGTTGCTTTAAGGTTTTTAGTATTTAGACTACAATGATTGATCATATCAAACGCCAACTGGAAGTCGATATTTAATTGGTTTAATGTCACTAAACAATTAATCGCTAGTGTTCCAGCTATACTAACCTGGAAATGGAACAAACTAATGAAGCTCAGAACTACTGTCCAACAGTGGGTGAAGTACAAAATGGGAGATGGGATGACTGCTTGGGTATGGCTAGACAACTGGTTACCAAATAGAGTAATAATTACAAGATATGGACAGAGAATAGTCTATGACTCTGGATTAAGCATCAATGCAAAAGTCAAAGACATCATGCACAATAACAATTGGAGATTACCTACAACTAGATCCAATGCCCTCAGAGATTTGAATTCAGAGCTTGGAACTGTATCTGGATAAAATTCACTCAGCCAGGATACAATTGTCTGGAGCTTAACTAATAATGGACAATTTTAAATCAAATATGCATGGGAAGGACTAAGAACAAGAGCTAACACAGCTCAGTGGTGGAGAATTATGTGGTTTCCAGGACATATACCAAGATGCTTTATGATGTTATGGTTGCTATGTATGGGAGGACTAAGAACAAAGGCAAAATTAAAATCATGAAATCTAATGCAGGAGGATAAATGTGTTCTGTGTGGAAATGACACTGAAACTGAAGACCATCTTTTCTGGCAATGCTCTTATACTCAGGAATTATGGGGATCAGTATTGGGCAAAATTGCAGGTTGAAGTAGGACTATCCACCTGGAGTGATATGTTACAGTATGCTTGTATCCAACTTCAGAGGAAAGAGTTTGAAGGCTAAACTCAGGAATTGCTGGTAGCTACTACCTGTTATGGGATATGGCAAGAAAGAAATACTAGAATTTTCAAACAACAAGCTACATCTGTGCAAGGTTGTCCCCTGCTACTCTTCTCAATCATGCATTATGTGAAAGTTGGGATATTGATAAGAAATTACTAATAGGAGATAGTGTTGTATAGAGGATACATAGGTGGTAGAACAACGTTTGAAGTTGTATATATGTTGGCAAATGTAACTGTAGATATGGATATATTGGATACGTAATTGTTTTATGAAGAAATAATACAAGGGACATTTACCCAAAAAAAAATATCGCTAGTGTCATCTACTTTCTTTTCATGTAGGGGGGAAATCTTCCCAACCGGACCTCAATGGGCTTCCTGTTAATGAAGCAGATGGTGAAGAAAGGGACGATGACGAGCAAAATGCTGCTTTGGACAATGATTGAATATACTGATCTCGCACATGTGCTTTCTCCACTGCTCATGGTTGGATTTTTCAGCCCCTCCCGGTCCCCTTAGATAAATTTGTAGTTGTTTATTTCCATCCCTTTAAACGTTGATGCAACTCTTTTGTAATTTGCATTATATATTTGTATTTGGGAGCTGTGTGAAATGTATTATAGGATGATTTGGGTTAATAACTAAATGTAGTGTGAATTATTTTATAGACAAACATGTTTTTTTCCTGAAAAATTAAAAAAAATACTCCAATTCGTCCCACCTAATTTGATTAACTTTCTTTTTTGGGTAGTCCCACAAAAATTACTCATTTTTAAATTAAAAAATATTCTACAGATATTTTTACATATTTATCCTTATTACACTTTTGTTCCCAACCTATTCTGGTCGTACCCAAGGGCCAATAAGGGTCCCATTTCACGCGAACACGTCAACGGATTCAACAGTCAATTCTTCAACGCTTCGAACCGGTCAAAGTGCGGGAGCCCAAGTCACGTGCATTCTTTGCTTCACACGCCTCACGTTCGACTTAGTCACCAATTATTTTACATCAACGTCACTCACGGTAGCACGTTCGTCACACCAAAACCACCCGAGAACTTCTTCACCAAAAACATCGACCGACGGCGCAACCGGGGCAACGGGTCAAGGGGCAAAGGCCTTGGCCAACCCCATGGGGTCGGCCTCGGCCTCCCATGGGAGGTTGGCTTTGGCCTTCCCCCCCCCCCCCCCCCGGTTCTTCACTTTTCGCACAAGGTCCTTTTTTTGCACTTTGTTCGCTGCGTACGCTTTGTATGTGACTTTAGCACCTTGTTCGTAACATGGGTATGATTCATGTCGACACGATCGTCGCAACGCAACTTTCGGATTCGTCATCGCTCATCAAAGCACCTACCATCGGCGCGCCCGAAGTTCACCCAAAGGGGGAGTGGCCTTGGCCTCCCTTCATGGGAGTTGGCCATTGGCCTTGGCCACCCCTTAGGGTCGGCCTCGGCCTCACCAAGGGGTCGGCCTCGGCCTCCCCAGGGGTGGTGGCCTTGGCCTTCCCCCAATCTTTGGCCTATGGCCTCCCCTCCCGCGCGCACTTATTTTCTCAAGTCTTTGCACCTCCGCGATGTTTACGGACGTTCGTACATTAACCTCGCAACGTCCGTCGTGCATGAACCTCGCGACGTCCGTCGTCCATCAACCTCGCGACGTCCGTCGTGCATCAACCTCGCGACATCCGTCCTCCATCAACCTCGCAACGTCCGTCGTGCATGAACATCGCGACGTCCGTCGTCCATCAACCTCACGACGTCCGTCGTGCATCAACCTCGCGACGTCCGTCCTCCATCTACCTCGCGACGTCCGTCGTGCATCAACCTCGCGACGTCCGTCGCGTATCAACCTCGCGACGTCCGTCGCGTATCAACCTCGCAACGTCCGTCGCGCATGAACCTCGAGACGTCCGTCACGCATGAACCTCAAGACGTCCGTCTCGCATGAACCTCACGATGTCCGTCTTCCGCGACCGCGCATCGCTCCCGCGATGCCCATCACCCAAAGTCGTGCACTACCACCGAATGACCCGTCACTGACGACCGCGTACCATCACTTCCAACTTTGTCATTACTACATGTTGCATTCATCATCTTGTTATGACAGGTACACTCAGCTCAAATCCCATCTTCGGGACACCCGACGCGTGCCCGTGCACCGTCTCCGCGACATTCGTCACCGCGCCCATGCGCCATTCTTATGATGTGTGCCTCGGCACCAAGTATATACTTCGCAACCTTCGTCACCGCGCCCATGCGCCATTCTTATGATGTGTGCCTCGGCACCAAGTACATGCTTCGCGACCTTCGTCGCCGCGCTCGTACGCCATCTTCATGATACGTGCCCCCGGCACTAAGTATAGCTCCGCGACGTTCGTTGCCTCGCCCGTGCGCCAAGATACGTGCCCCCGGCACTAAGTATAGCTCCGCGATGTTCGTCGCCGCGCCCGTGCGCCATTCTCATCATGCGTGCCCCCGGTACCAAGTATTGCTTCGCGACGTTCGTCGCCGCACCACTCTCATGACATGTGCTCCGGCACTGGGGGCTTGCGTTGGCACCCCTATGGACTATGACCCCCGGGTCACTCCGAGACGGGAGCAGGTCTTCAAAGGGCATCGCGCCTAGTCTGCCTGGCAGTTGGGCGTCGGGTCTTCACCACCACTGCCAGGCCTGTGGACTCTGCAAGGGCTTGGATTGGAGGCTAGATCAAGGGGTTTCTCTGGCCACACCGACGCTGTGGGAGAGCGACGCTGTGCGGGAAAGACCGGGTGAATATGCAATTCGACAGTCCGCGGAGCACCGACAGCTGTGGACCCCCTCGGTGACGTGTCACTCCCGAGAGCGCCACGTGTCGCGTGATGACATCATCATCTCAACCTCTATAAATAGAGGTCTTGAGAATTCATTTGGAGGGGGATTTTTGGGACATTTTCAGAACACTTTCACTTTCTCACTCTAGAATCCTAGAGAGAGACCATACAGGACCCTGACTTCGGACATAAGCATCAGACTGTGACTGTCGTCGTGTATTCACTCTGCGCCATCGCCCTCGCAGCACTGCCACCCTCAAGCTCTGTCTGGGAAGCCCTTGGTCTTTGCCCTTGCTCCGCCCTTGCTGTGTCTCACATCATCACACTTGGCATCCGAGTCGGACTGCATTCCTTGTGGCACCTCCACGTCGACTGCGAACTCACATTCCTTGGCATCAACTTTTTTATTATATTTCTCTCTCCACATGTGAATCTGCATCAACTCATATTCTCTCTCTTGACCCACTTTCTTACATTTTTTAATTCATTTTTCTTTTTACATTTAAATCTTCATCAACTCATTTTCTTTCTCCTGGTCTACTTTCTTACACTTTTTTGTTCATTTCTCTATCCACATTTAACACCACATTAACCCATTTTCTCTCCCTCCTCTCTCTAAAAGATATAATGGAAAACACACAATATATAACTTAAATCCTTAATCTACGTGTAAAAAAGTTATCAATTTTTTTGGGACAGAGGGAGTAGCTTTTAGGGACTTTCGCCAACGGATTCTTACTGACAAAATTCGTTAGTAAAAATAATTAAAAGCGCTAATTTTATTTTATTTTTCCAAGGAAATTTTAGTAACGGGAATCTGCTGCTAATGATTCTCTTTTTTTCTTGTTTGGTAAAATTAGAAGGATATACCAAATTATATGTGATTACAGAAGCACATTTACTCGACAGAAATTTTCCTCGCTAGATGTGTTGTATTCGGTCTGTAAATGTCTAGAAATACCGTTCATAAATGTGGTATGTTCTGTCGATAAAGATCCAAAAATTACTAATGGAACACTCCAAGCCTTTTGTAAACTATTAGTGACGGAGTTAATAACGACAGACTTTCATCGACGAAATTACCATCAGTAAAATGCATCAGCGATGGATTGCCTCCCCCCTCCCTCCCCGACAGAATATTCCGACGGTCCGACTCCCTCTCCCGATAGAATATTCCGACGGTAGAATCCTGTTTTCTTGTGGTGGTCGCGGATACAACGAAAAAATTCAACAGCTAAAGCAGTATGGATTCAAAACTGTGGCTCATAAAAGATGGCGTTGCGCCAGCATGGATTTTGTGTCTAAAAAAGATGAACCTAAATATAGTTGCTCCACCGGTGACAATTATTATCTCGGACAGTTGTTACTAATTTAAAAAACCATGTTGCGGCGTGATTTGGATGTCCAGATAGGACAAGTTTACCACGAGGCAAAAAAAGTTGCTAACTTGCTCGCCAAAACAGCCAGACTGCAGGAGGCTTCTCCTATTTGGTTATCTCCCCTGTTTATGCTCATAGTTCGTTTATTTTGGATATCAGAAGGAAGACCACCCCGCATTGCGTGGTCTCTAGTAACCTGTCTATCCACTGACATATGCAAGATGCCAACATAATCAAAGAGTGTAGATGACATGAAAAGGTAGACATTTGTTACAAATAAAACTGGTTGTCAGGGGACAACCAAAAACCAAGATAGTGTAAAGGAACCAGATACAGTTTTTTGAGCATTCTGAAAGCCCAAGAAAGCAGTACTTCTGCAAGAACAAAGAACAACAGCATTTAGAGAGGCATGCATTTATTCAGCTTTCCACGAGGACAAGGGTGGAGTGTCAGAATCCTTCCACGTAGTGACGTTGGAACTATACCTATCACCCTTGACTGCATCAGCTGAAGCTATAGATTCAAGCTCGGCGATGTCTTCCAGAGTCAGTTTTACGGACAAAGCTCCAATGTTCTGGTTGAGGTTTTCGATCTTGGTGGTACCAGGTATGGGACACACATCACTCCCTTGGTGATGAACCCAGGCTAATGCTAGCTGTGATGGCGTACACTTTTTCTTTGCTGCCATCTCGCTAACACGCTCGTACATGGTTTTATTATGTTCAAGATTCTCAGGTTGGAACCTTGGTAGATTCTGCAAAAATTTTGAAATACAACTTAAAACAATAGCGCTAATTCCAAAGGATCCAGAGTCATGACATAAATAATAAAAACAGGAATCAAGAAATATTACAGGGAGAGAGCTAGCCGTAGGACAATTTCGCAAGATCTTTTAAGGTTTAGCCATAAAATGCAAATGCCCCCCCCCCCCAAAAAAAAAAAAAAAACTCCTCCCTCCCACCCTAGAGACATAAAAGAGGAAGACAAAAATCATAAAACACAAAGAAAGGCGCACCCGAGGTAAACATGGCTGCTGAGGAATAGCGATTTTAGGAGAATGATAAAACCCACACACTTTTCTCTTCTAACAATACCGAGAGAATGGGAAATACAACATTGAAGAATCTTAATCCATCCCTTTTTTGCAGGATTCTTGTTGATAGGCCACGAATCTTCCTAAGATTCTCAAATTTTCTCTCCCAAACTTTGGAGTTTGCAATTTCACATGCGCTGAAATTGCGAACTTAAGTGGCCTCAGATTCTTCACTCCCGCTGGCACAATTTCTCCTAATGTAGGTTTAGGATATTCAGAGAGAAAGAGCAAGGAAAAGCTGACCAGGTGTTGGGCTAAGAGTTAAGTTGTTCTGATATTTACTAGGACTGGTCGCTTCGCTGGGAGGCACAGCGCACGTGTAGGTGGCTCTTTTCTTTTGTAGTCCTTTGTTCAAACAATACCTGGCTGAGGGGTGGCCACGTCAGGCTCTTATATGATAGGTCTATCCGTCAAAAAGATTTGCTTAAGTGCTTCCAAAATAATATTAGTTTTGCTGCTGAGCGAAAACATAGAGCAGCTGGGCACTATAATAATGCATAAACGAGAATTCAGTCAGAAGGTATTTAGGCTAGGAGGGTGTTTGAGACTTGGATGAGACATTTCACATTTAGTAAGATGTGGGACAGGGAATAACATTGTTTCTCTACCTCTTTCAACAAAGGGAAGGAAGATGAAGACCATATAGGAAACATGTATGATTTTGATGCATGGGAACAATCATAAGTTATTGATTCCCAGACTGCATTTGAAAGCCTATAGTACATTAGATAGGATCAGGAGAGGCTAACTGCACACCCCTTTTTACTATGTACACATTCTCTAAGTTATTAAGAGATGAGACAATTGACCTTGCACACTAGCAAAAGTACAGAATAACCCTTTCATTCAGTTGCACTGAACCTTCTCTGACTTCTGGCCTCTTATTCTCTCTGAACGACAATTTCAACTAACCACAATTGCCAAATCCGATTTTTACATCAGCCTGCACAATCTGCCTTGAGAAGTTATTGGCAAGAGCCTCAGCTAAATTTTAAGCCACTATATAACATGCCAGCATATTAATTTGTAACAGTTTTTATACTTACAACCCTAATTGTCAGGCCATGAATATTGCTTTGATTTCCAGTCCATTAAAAAGAATATCTTTCATTTCTTACTACTCTTGTTAAATATTTCAGTCTCAATGAAATGGTGGGCGGTGAATTTTGCTTTGCTAAATTTTTTATCTGATTTCATTTGGGTTTGTTTTATCAATCTGATAAAGCTGAAACCTGAGTCCAAGCATGTGATTGTGTTCTCATTTGTATTTGGATTTTTCCTGTACTTTTTTTTATTTTTGCTTTAAATTTTCGATTTTAAGATCATTCCGGTCTGTTTTTGCGGAAGACCCCAACTTTCTTGCGGGTTGTGGTGGTGAGGGGGCCTATGGGTAGGGTAATGCTTGTTTGTCAGTAGCCCCTCCATAAGATTACAGGTTGTAAATAACGGCAATGCGCAAGACATGCTCTAAGAAAATATGTTTGGACAGAAATGCAATTGCTTTACTGGTTCTGATATTACGAAAAGATAGCTATACCCAGTGTTAGATTTTTTCCATCCTTATCCCTTTCTTCCATGCAACCCAGGCCCCACACTGAACCCCACCTTGGAAATTACCAATCAGCCCGCCCCACCATCTTCATCCTTGCACCATGCAGGCGGTTTTCTTTTTCCATCTGCCAGCTTAAACATGATCCAAACTTACCAATACTGCCAGGATATCACAAGCAGACTATGCTTAGATAGACCATAACAACTCTTTAAATCGTACCATATAGTGATGCTTTTCGGCGAGTCTTAACCCGTAACTATTAAAATGTGTACATGCCTGCATCTTCATGAAGAGAGAAGAAATCTACAGACCAAACAAGCACACAAAGATCTGTATTCTATTTGGTTACCCAAGAGTGATACTCAAAACAATTTTGGGTTCATAGTTCCCCCAATGACTATGCATTTGCATGACAACCAACTCTTGCATATAGACAAAGTTAAGTGAGTTTTTTATCTGGTATGTGAGATTTTATAATCTCGTAGACGGAGCTTCCACCAGATATATACTCTTACCTCTCTATAGCATATTTATATTAATTCTTGTCTATGTAGGATTCAGTTCTTTATGTTTTGGGATAGGATGGCGATACCAATGAGGTGTGTGTCTGTGCATGTGGGAGAGGAAAGGTGCACGAGGAGGGGGGTGGCGGGGAATATTTAAATGTGGAGTACCATGGACCAGTGGGATTAGGGACGCAGGAAAAGGGTATACGTGACCATAGTAT
This sequence comes from Escallonia herrerae, assembly GCA_033070095.1. NCBI lineage: Eukaryota > Viridiplantae > Streptophyta > Magnoliopsida > Escalloniales > Escalloniaceae > Escallonia > Escallonia herrerae. The sequence goes on along the minus strand of JAVXUP010003549.1, from coordinate 12,506 downwards.
TCAAAGCACCTTGGTGGAACCAGACGTGGGTTAGGGACCTAGGCGGTCGCCTAGGGAAAAATAAAATTAGAATTACACATTTTCACATTTCATATTAGTAAAATGGACGACTGTAACAACATGGTCCACAGCCCAACCACAGGGCAATACCTCCCTCAAAAGGGCTAGCCAAGTAGGGACTTATGAGTTCATAGGCAGGTTATAAAGCCAATCACAAATATCCCACATCTGATGTGGATATCATAATCTTCCCTGCTTACACCTTAACGTCCTCGCTAAGGCTCGATCACACATAATTCAAAAACTTTCTCTCTAACCAATGTGGGATATACCCGACTTACCGTCGTTGTCCCAAACATTTTCTTGTTATGGGATATACCTGGACTTTCCTTCGTTTCCCCTAACCATCAGCAACACGATTGGATAGCCCAGCCCGAACTTTCGAGAGTCGGCTCTAATACCATCTGTAGCGACCAGGTCTATGGCCTCACCACAGGACACTGCCTCTCTCAAAAGAGCTAGCCAAGTCGGGTTGCCGATGGTGGGGGAAAAAGAAGGGAAGCCCGGTATATCCCACATCAAGAGGATGATCGGGGCAACGAAAGGTGAGCCGGGTATATCCCACATCGGCTAGAGAGGAAGATTTTGGGCTACGTTTGATTGAGCCTTAGCGAGGACTCTAAGGCATAAGGTGAGGAGATTGTAATATCCCGCATCTAATGTGGGATGATTTGTTATTGGCCTTATAAGACCCTGCTCATGAACTCGTAAGTACCTATTTGGCTAGCCCTTTTGAGGGAGGTATTGCCTTATGGTGGGGCCATGGATTGGGTCATTACAGATGGTATCAAAGCCTACTCTCGAGAGCTCGGAGCCTCGGACACATCGGATGTGGGGTGATTTGTCATTAGCCTTATATGACCCCCATGAACTCATAAGTACCTACTTGGCTAGCCCTTTTGACGGAGGCATTACCCCTGCCCATGAACTCGTGAGTACCTACTTGGCTGGCCCTTTCGAGGGAGGCATTGCCCTATGGTGGGGCATGTATTGGGTGGTTACACCGACCGATTAGGTGTCAGTTTAAGCTTTCGGCAGCCAAGGCGACCGCAGTTTTATAGTTTTAAGGGTAAATTGTACACGAGGGTTCCAAAAGAAGATGTGAAAAGTTAGGATATTTCCTATGATTATTGCAATTTATTTAAACTTGCGCGAGCAAGAGTATAACTTATCGCCTAAAACGTGCATCGCATAGGTGCCTTAGTAAACACCTCAGACAACAATGATCAAAACAAATATGACTTAAATGAGGGTGTTTATGTCTTTTCGTTGCTTCTATAACCTTCGGCAACAATTGCAACTGCCTCAATCCACGAGGCTATGTCACATGAACTCTTCAAAATGCATAAAGTACCTTTGTCGGACACTCAGCACTTGAACATCGATATGGATGTGTACAAAACATCTCAAAAGATACGCCGCTATGAATTTTATCTTATAGTGTTTCGTTTAGTTAGTTATTGCTTTGAGATGAGAGTATGAGACAGGTTCTCAATTAAAACCATGTGCGTCACATTAAAGACAATTTACCTTGGAAAATAACTAAAAGAAGTAATACATTTTTCCGTGCCCCGGTATCTTGTGTTTTAAAAATTAGACAAATCTGACACTTGAACGCGTACCTGAACCAGACCTCGTACAGAGTCCATGTAACATAGCCACAAGGAGCTTCTTGCAATTAACCCCACGATTAGCAACGACAAAGCTATAAAACCAATGCCAATTAAACTTACGGACACATCCAAGTCAATCAAATCCTACTTGGATGTCTCTTTAATAAAGGAACTTTTGACTTATTGTATCGACAGACATAAAAAATACAAAATAAACTACAGGAAGACAAATTACAAAGGACAAAGAGTACCACAGCAAAAGGACATATTGTTTATGTGAAAAATACCAACTACAGGATGAAAACAACTATTGTATACGAACGATAAGCATAACTAGTTTTGATAACTCAACAACCGAAGCACATTAAGTTATGCAATTCATTCTGAATTGAAGATGTGCAGGACCAACCTTTCGGAAGTCATCATCCAACAAGCTCCCAACCAATTGTGGACCTGATGATAAGAATCCTCGTCCTAGAGGACTGTATGCGACAATCCCAATACCTAGTTCTCTGAAAAATAATAAAACACAATAAAATCAAAAGCTCGAAAATCATTGTAGCTGACTATACTTATCTTCCTATACGAAGAGACGAACATGAGAGTTTTTCGCGAAGTAGAGCTACCTTTGACTTCTATTTTTTGCTGGTGTGAGGTGGACTTTGCCACCTCAAACGGAACCCTTTTAGCTTTTATGGAAAGCTCCTGGCTGAAACTGCATAGTGAGTTTGTAACTACTTTCCAGGATGCGTCCCTTTTGGCGCTATTTTTGTGCATAATACTGTTACTTATACTTATTAAAAAGAAAGGAAAAAACCATATCGGTCGGCATAATATATGTTGAAAAAGAAAGGAAAAAACCATATCAGTCGGCATAATATATGTTGCCTAACCTGCAAGTAGGAATTATTTCTGCCTCTACATCTCTCGTCCACAAAGACCACTCCAATTGCACAGCTGAGAGTGGATGAACAGCATGCGCTCTTCTGATGGTAGAAGCTGAGGCCTCTGACAGACCTATGAATTTTATTTTACCCTCTTCAACAAGTTTCCTGAGTTCTCCCATCTTGCAAAAGTAAACAGGAATGAAAAGCACAGAATAGAAGCTCAAAGAAAGAAGGGTGGAGAACTTAAAAGAGTATATTTCTGCATGATTTTCCGAGGCCTCTTGTAGACCTATGATCAAGCCTATGAGATTCCGTTTCAACTTTGGAATCATAATATCCTTTTGGGAACGCCAAATATTTTCGTTGAACCTATGTTTTGTTAAATCATGAACAAGTGCATTCGATTATGCCTTCCCTTATAGAGCTGCACATATAACCTCGTAGGTGGCAGAGCCCCATGATGACCAGTGTGTGCCCTGGTCACCCCCAGTTTCTTGTGAATGCCCTTACCCCTACAGTAGTTAAAGTAGTAAAATAAAGTACAAACGTCCCACCCTTCCTCCCTGACTTTCTATCTTCTCTCCTTTCTCAGTTAATTTTCAATCTCCCTACCTTTTTTTCTTCATAATTCTCAAAAAAGATAAATATGTAAGGCAAAGGAAAGACTATCCAAACATATAAGACTGGATTACTGCTGCCTTTCTAATCAGTCTTGAGTTTATGTTAGGTGGATTTTTTATTTTTCACTTGTAACTTATCCACTTATTGTACTTTATTCATAACTCATTGGTTTTTAACAAGCTTTGGGCTTATAGTACAAATTTATAGAGCACTTTCTTAAAGTTTGGCTGATGTTACCAAATAAAATTTTGGCTGTGACATGCTTCGACCTCAGATATGCAGCATTTCTCAAGGATTTAATTTTTGCTTTTACATTTTATTTTGCTCTAGTTTTTCCTTTACACCTCGTAAACATAGCCTTATTAAGTAATATCAGTGGCTAATTTATAAGAAAACTTTACATGCGAGTTTGCTCACCCCTGGTACAGAGTCCTTGCTTTGCCCATGCTCATGGGAGTCATCTAAAGGCACACAAAGGAATGCTTTGTGATACCTTTCCGAGCAAGCTTTTAATAAAGCAAATTTTGTCTAAACAAGTCTTGGATATCGAATACATAAACAAAAGAAGAAGAGCCATAATAATTCACACAAGCACACAACCATCCTCAGGATAATAGTTTGAGTTTTAACTCTACTCCTGTCCTAGTCTTTTCTTCCAATTATCTAAAGCTTAAATCAAGCCCCTTTTTCTTCAGGAACGAAGGCAGCACGGTGCACTAGTGGGCACGCACCCACCTGCCCCTTTGCAAAAACCAACTTTTATATGCATAGATGTGATGCTTTGGACGAATGTGCCCCTCTAGTTTTTGTGCCAAGCCATAATAATTCACACAAGCACGCAACCATCCTCAGGATAATAGTTTGAGTTTTAACTCTACTCCTGTCCTAGTCTTTTCTTCCAATTATCTAAAGCTTAAATCAAGCCCCTTTCTTCAGGAACGGAGGCAGCACGGTGCACTAGTGGGCACGCGCCCACCTGCCCCTTTGCAAAAACCGACTTTTATATGCATAGACGTGATGCTTTGGACAAATGTACCCCTCTCGAGTTTTTGTGCCCTAACATTGCCAAACAGGATCGTTACTAATTTGTCATTTTGAGGAAAGTTGGTAATATGAGAAAAAGGAAACATAAGTTGATATTTATTCATGTGTTCACCTTCGCCGGTTCTCCCTCCTCAGTTTTGCACAAGTCACCAATTGCAGCTTGATAATTTAGATCTCTTGACTCGTGCTGCTTTGGACAATAATAACAACCTAAAGCCATCTTCAAACAAGGGAGCATAAAGTACTAATGTCGGGGCTTTTAATGGGGTTGCTAGGGATTAACCTTCAGATTTGAGAATTGGAAGGTAATTTCTAAGAGGATTTACTGTGCCGAAGTCTTGAATAATACCCTAGGGGTTTTGTAACTTTTCACCCTCTTTTTCCCTCTTTTGTTGAATATTATGGAGAGGGAAAAGTTTGGGGGAGGGGGAAGGAAAAGCTCTAGATTGGGGAAATGATTCCGCACTATTATATTTTAATCTCAGTAATAACTACGTTAATATTATGTAATCAGTTGATCTAAAAGCTTAAGCCGCTAGAGAGTAGACGTAGTAATGTTATCATGCTTAACATTCTCCATCACGTGCAAGCCTCCGATTGCACGTTGTGAAACAAATCAACGAGATATAAATGAAGGTGCACCCCACCAAGTTTCTAATAAATGGAATGCAAATTGCCCTTTGTTACCAAGGATCAAATATGTAAGCGGAAATTTTTTTAAGTCAAGCCTTGCACAACGAGATAGCGGATACCATTTTATGTAATCGGTTGGTCTAAAAGTTAAAGTTATTAGAGAATGTATCCAACAATGTTATCATGCTTTTTTGTAACAGCACCCTATTAACTTTTAGTGACGAAAGTAAGCATGGACAAACATATTAGGCATGAGTTTAGGTATATCCTGAATCATAAATGAATTTTCAAGTGTCTAGCCCGCTCAACATCTCTGGCTCCACCCCTTTCTTTGGAGGCTTCAAAAAGAGGACATGGTTGGGTGGGGGCATGGCACGGGCTGGAGGCATTAACCTTTTACATTTCTTCCGCAGTAGCGATCGAGTGGAACCCATTTCTTACCTTCCAAGTAGAGTAAGGAAAAGACATACTAGCTTCAAACATGGGGAAGCCTTTAGAATTACCCTAGCTTACAGCCCTTCCAACAAGACAAATGCCTTGATTAGAAGAGAAGAGAGCAAAAGGTGTAATACCGCTTTTCCGAGCCAAATATGACGTAAAGAACTCAATGTCAAGAAAAACTTAACTCAACTTGGTAAACAACTAGCTCCCAAGAACTCAAGTTCAGTGTTTAGTTGCATTTTATTTAAGTACACTAATATCAGTTTATAAAATGAAAAATACTATACTCAATAGATGAGCCATATTTCAGAATCAAAACCAAGTTTCTTTTTGAACAACGACATGATCGTCGGCATATCTATACTACTTATTAAGGGAAAACATGGTCTGGTGTAACATCTTTTTGGTGTTACATAACTAGCAACTTAAAATTATGACAAGCGGTGTTCCAAGAAATTTTTAAAAAGTGACCATAATAAAAACCTTAATTGGTAAATAACTACCTATAAAAACCTGTTTAAAACTCATCAAAAAATATAGTTAAAATAAAATTTAAAGGACAAATTTGCTAACTTATTTATGTATAATATGGCTAACTTATTTTTCTGCAATTTAAGATTCATTTTATTGAATATAGCAACAGACACGTACACGTGATGCTTGATTTTTTTAAACTAAATTTATACTGTTTATTTTATTTCGCACACGCATCGCGTGCGACGGTGACTCGTATATATAAAGCAAAAAGGCTACAGAAGCGCCCGATAAATACAAGCCGTGGGGACATGCTCACATCTCACATGGTAGTTAGTAGACATCTGCAAAGTAAGGGTCAAGAATAGCAATTTGTTTGGCATTGACCTATATACATCAGAACATGCAGCATATCATCATGGTCGGCTGATGCACCCAAACTAAACTTAAAACGGTAAAAATGGGGCGCACCGTGACTTCAATGGGGACCCGAGTGTCGATCCGATGTTGGTAATAGAGATCTATGCAGTCGATGTCGAGCCGCTTCAAGCTCGCCTCGCAGGCAGCTCGAACGTAGCTCGGATCGCCGCAGATGTCGAATCGGCCACTCACAAGCTTCACCCCGAATTTGGTAGCCAGCTGCACTCTCTCTCGCCCCTTCCATCAAACTCAAAGCCTGCAGTGCAACCCATCCATTCATCAAACACCTTGCGTGCACACATCGTAAAAAATTTATATAAAGTGAGAGAGAGAGAGAGAGAGAGAGACAGTGCCTTGCCGATGAGGGTTTCATTGGTATGGGGGCCGTAAACGTCGGAGGTGTCGAGGAAGGTGACGCCGGAGTTGATGGCGTGGTGGATGAGCTTTATCATGTCAGGTTCGGGCTTGGGAAGGCCGTATGCGACGGACATGCCCATGCAACCCAGTCCCTGTGCTGATACCTCCAGACCTTGTGAACCCAATTTCATCCTCCTCACAGCCGTTGCCATTTTTCACTTGGATTCGATCGAACCTGTACGCTCCTCAGTGATAATCTGTACAGAGTAGAGATAATAATAGTCAAATAAGAGCTCTGTCTCTAGTCTCTACCTTCGTGGGGAGTATGCGTCACGTCACAGTGGCCTTTTCTCCGCTGCTGGTACTGGTGCTTGGTGGACTTTTTCAAACTTACCCACTCGTTTTCCAAACAACGGTGATGGGTGATCTGGCGGATGCCGCATTTTGTATCAGCAAAATTGAACTTTTTCATTGCTGCTATACAAGAATTTTTAGTGCGACCTAGCCAAAAAAATAGCAATAAACATGTATTATGCTACGTGATATAAACAATGATTATTATCGATAAGAAAATGAGTAAGGCTAGCAACCCAGAGTTTTTTTTTAATTAATATATATTTAAAACTTAATTATCAATTTATTCTTTTTTTAAATTTATTTACCCGCATATTATATTTTTTTAAATTGTTGTTTAAAACCATGACTTCAAAATAGAAATAGCTGTTTTTTCTACTTTAGAGTAGAAATCGCTGTTCTACCTTGAAATCGTTGTTTCAAACAGCGATTTTTACTTTGAAATCGTGATTTCGAACAGCGATTTTCAAAAGTATGGTATGTGGGTAAATAAGTTTTAAAATGAAGTAGATTGGTAATTAAGTTTTAAAATAGTATTATTTAGGGCAAAAATTCTAGCAATCCATTCTTTTATTGATATTTAAACTCCTTACGGTTATTATCACTCGAAATATGTAAAGCAATGAGATAATAGCCTTAACAATAAATAGATTTTCATATGGTGTATAAACAAATAAATTTGGTTTTTTTTTTTTGCATAAAAAAAATTTCTTGTAAAGAGATGACAAAATAATGATTGACAACTTGTGTACGTAAGTGCAGGCTATTATTATTAAATTTAGAAAGTGACGGGCAAAATAAAGATTTCCTCGTAGAATTGAGCGAGTATTATCTTAGCTATTATGTTGTTTTCTGTCTATTACTTTGCTCCCCGCCAAATTTCGTGGCACAATGGCACCATAAAATTCTTTCCGTTCTAGTTTAGTTAATTTGTTTGCGCGCAGCTTAGAGTCGATAAACGTTATACCGACAGATGCCATTAAGATTTGCAATTTCATGTGGGTGATTATATGTTCGGGTATCTTAGCGGTAAGGAGTTACAACTTTGGGAAGAAAGGTAAGTTGTCCTAGTATATTACGCCATTTAAGATATCACATATGTGAAACCAATTACTTATAGAGCTATCTTACTTTCGAGTTTATCTCCCTGTTTCTCATTTCTGCTATGTAGAAGTACTTAAAAGATCCATTCAATGTCACCAATTATTAGCCCATCCAGGTTTTCAAGGATTTATACTATGAAGAGCAACTCGATATCGAACTCCCCTAATTCTACCGACCAATTGACTAGTCTTCCTGATACCTCGGGGCTCAGCAAGATTTTCCTAAGTGGTTGATCCGTTAGCACCACTATGGTATGAGACTAAAAATATGATCGGAGACCCTAGCCGATGTGATGAGGGCTAGTGATATCTTGTCAATCTTCAGATATCTCGTCTCTACATCTTGTAAGACTTTGCTGACATAATAGAATAGCCTTTGGACTCTGTTTTCCTCTCTGACCAGAATGGCGCTGACCATAACTTTGGTAACCGAGAGATACAGAAACAGGTCTTCTCCTAGAAATGGTTTGGAAAGTAGTGGAGGAGAACTCAAGTCTGTCTTAAGTTCTTCGAATGACTTCTGACAATCTTCTATCCAAGCAAAGTCTTTTGCTTTGCTATGGCTTTGAAAAAGGTAAATATCGTTCGGTTGATCGAGCCATGAATCTTTTTAATGATGCAACCCGGCCTGTTAACTCTTGCACTTGTTTAATTGTTCTCGAGGATGTCATGGCTTTGATGGCCTTTATCATCTCTGGGTTTGCCTCAATTCCTTGTTGAGAGACCATGAAGCCCAAAACTTCCCCGATGCAACCCTAAAAGTGCACTTGAGTAGGTTCAGCTTCGTCTTATACTTCCTGAGTATGTCGAAGGTTTCCTTCAAGTCTTTGACATGGAATTCGGTCTTAATACTCTTGACGAGCATATCGTCGATGCACACTTCCATGTTTTTCCCAATCAAGTCTCAAAAGATCATGTTCACCAAGTGTTGATAAGTTATCCCAGCGTTCTTGAGTCCTAACAGTACAGCCCTCTCTAAGTGATGAACGAAGTTTTTGAGATATTATCCTTGTGCATCATGATCTGGTTATAACCAAAAATATGTATCCATAAAGCTAAGCAGTTCGTGGCCCGAAGTAGTATTAATGAGAAGATCGATCCTTGGGAGATGGTAGCTATCCGTCGGGCATGCCTTGTTGAGATCTGTATAATCAATACATATTTTCCACCGCCGCCTGGTTTTAGAGCCATGAAAACGTTGGCGATCCAATCGGGATAATAGATCTCTTCAATGAAGTTGGCGGTTAAGAGTTTATCTACCTCAACTTCAATCTTTTCCTGTCTCTCTGGTGCAAAGGTTCTCTTCTTCTACTTAACAATTTTCTTGGATGGATCAACATTCAACCTGTGTGTGATGACCTCAGAATCAATCCGAAGCATTTTCGTGGCTATCCACGCGAAGATGTCTGCATAGGTTCGTAACAAGTTCATAAGCTCAATCTTAGTGTCTTCCTTAAGATTTGAACATATCCAAACTGTCTTGCCTTTTTCTCCGGGATACACTTCAATGCTCGCAAGATCTTCCATTGGTTCTCCTCTTTGCATCTTCGGATCATCCCGAAGATCTTTAATGATGAGTGCTTCTTTGTTCTTTGAAGGGCACAAAATTACAGAACACTGGCGAGCCATAGTCTAATCTCCTTTAACTTCTTCCATTCCCTGTTCCATTGGGAACTTCATCGTGAGGTGGTAGGTCGATACCACAGCTTGCAACTGATTAAGTGTTGGTCGTCCAAGTATGGCATTGTATGAAGAGGGGACCTTTACCACCACAAAATCAAGCATCAGGTTTGTTTGTGTTGGGGGTGCACCTATCGTAACTGGGAGTGCGATAATACCTTCGATTGTGACTGGGTGATTGGAGAATCCATATAATGGTGTATCCATCTTTCGAAGATCGTCGGTAGGGATGTTCATCTTCTTAAACACATCATAAAACAAAACTTTGGCATAACTCTCATTATCGATCAGAACTCGCTTCATGTCAAAATTTACGACCTTGATGGTGATGACTAATGGATCATCGTGAGGAGTCTTCACATCTTTCAGGTCATCGCCGGGAAAAAAGATGGTAGGTAAGGGCACAATCTTCTATTTCTTACTCGAGGGTTGGCTCGTTATGCACACTTCCCTGACATACGCTTTTCGAGCTTGTCCTGATGAGCCTCATGCGGTTGATCCCCCAGAGATAGTGTTGATTGTACCCGCATTCTCTTCCCTTTCTTCTCTTTCTTTAATAGCTGGGGGTGTCTATTGTCGTCTTTCTTTTCGTCTCATAAACTTTCTCAACTGGCCACGCTTAATGAGAGCTTCGATTGCTCATTTGAGTGATTTGCAATCATCAGTTTGTATGGCCATGGACGTTGTGAAAGTGGCACCATAATTCTTTGTTCCTTTTATTCGCCCGAGATCTCATCTTTTCTGGCCATTTGAGAGCTTTATTGTCTTTGATTTCGTGTAGTATCTGTGATGGTCTGGCATTGAGAGGCGTCAAATTCTCCAAGGCAAATGGGTCTTTGGGATACCGTTCATCATGTTTGGAGCGCTTCGCTTTCTTTCCTTCTTGGGGAGTTAACTCCCATGACCGTTTCTTTTTATTCTTCTTTATGTTCTCTACGTCGTCCTCTGTGGGTCTTCAGGTATTCTTCAATTTGGATATACTTATTAGCCTTCTCGAGAAGGGCTTTCATATTGCCTGGATGACTCTTTTTGATGGAGAATGCAAACTTAAAGGTGGGTCGGAGTCCTCGAAGGAATGTCGTATACTTCACAGATTCGTCCAAATTATCGACTTCTAAAGTGGCCGCATTGAATCGTCTGAGATAACAAGCCAAGGACTCACTCTTCTATTGCATTATGTTAAGCAGGCTTGCAGGGTTCTTCCTTCGGGAGTGACTGCTTACAAAGTGCTTCTGAAAGAGATCTATCAGTTGGGCGAAGGAGTGTATTGACCTCGATTGTAGAGACTTAAACCATGCATGTGCAGCCTTTCGTAAAGTGGTAGGGAAGGCACTGCACATGACGACGTCGAATACCTGGAAGAGCAACATGTTTGTTTTGAATTGATAAACATGTTCTCCTAGATCTCCAATACCATCATAGGGGTCGCACTGAGGCATTCAGAAGTTGGGGTGTAACTTGGCTTTCTTGATTGCCTCGGATAACAGATATCCAGATTCTTTCCTCAGGGGAGATCGTTCCTGAGAATGGTACATGGGGACAACCTTCCAAGAGTCTCGTTCTCGGGAATGGTACTCATGCGTCCTTTTTATGCGGATTGATCTTTAAGGGGTGCTAGATCTGGCAACCTTTTTAGGAGAAAAATTGGTACAGCCTTCGACTGATGGATCGCAGCGGTAGCAGGATCCACTCCTCATTGTATGTTTTCCACTCTTCTTCTTGGGGTCATATGTCGGATCAGCTTCTGGTTTGTATTTGCGACCATAGCTTGATCTGGAGGTGAGACAGAGACGGAGGTCGCTTGGGTCCAGGTGAGAATACTGGGTGGATGGAGGTACTACTGCCATGTTGAGTTTCTGTTGGAGAGTGTTCATGACATTCTTCAATTCATGGATTCTTCTCGTAAGGTTAGCAAAGGTGTTTTGAATAGTTGATGGTTTATACGATGATGAAGGTCACTATTCTTTAGAGTGGATATCAGAGATTGGTTTCTCTGAGATCTGCTTTCTGATTCTGGAGTAGCAGATGTTACATTAATGTAAACATCTTCCGCAGAACTGGCACGACATTACAAAAGTGTCGAGCGAGTGAGTTGACGAGAACTGCTAGATTTTATGTGATGGTTTTGAGGGCGACTAAGTGGAGAGTCGCTGTAAGATGAATGATTGGCCATGTCCCCTCTCCTGGTTCCACGGATGGTGCCAATCTGTTGCAGCTGGATCGGGAACTACACTAGAAAATAGGCCTGCAAAAGATAAACAGAGTGACCGTCAGGTGGGGTTCCGACAGAGGAACGCTTCGATGTTTAAGTCAGAGATGACTAACAATGTTAAACTCTGAGAAGCAGTAATACACAGTGTGTGTGTATATATATATATATGTGTGTGTAGTTGTCCATACCTAGGGGGTTAGACCCCTTTAGATAGTAGTAGGAAGAAGAGCCCTAATAGGACTGGGCTGTGAATAGATCCAACCAGGATCGTATTAAGATCCTAGGGGATAACATGTCTATCTCTAATGACATGTTTATTCAGAGACTGATATGACAAGTGCCAAATCAGTAATGTCCTGGTGGAGGTTCAAGTGTCATAGTTACCACGTGTCATCCATTGATTGGAGGCATATTTTTAGCTATATCATAATGCCCCCTGCTTTTTCCAGTATTAATGAAATGGGTGGAAGCACACTTTTTCCACTGGAGATAGCTAAATGTGTCGGAACAGAAAAGAGACCTTTCTTAGGCATTTTGAGCGCTTGGACAGAATTCTGCTTGCTCGGACAGAATTTTACTCAAGAAAGATTCTGTTTGGACAAGCTAC
>JAVXUP010003548.1:0-63405 GCA_033070095.1 Escallonia herrerae | reverse complement strand
AAATATTTTCGGTTTTGCTTTGCTCTTTTCTTTGTTTTCTTTGTCTCTTTCAAAGAAGTGTAAACTTAATGAATGATCCACATTAGGGGTGGCAAAATGGGTGGGTGGGTTGGGTTTGGGTGTTAATTAATTGGGTTGGGTCTAAATGGATCATTAGCCCATTTAACCCATTTAGTAATGGGTTAAATGGGTTATCTCTTAAATGGGTTGGTTTTCACCTGTTTACACCCATTTATCCAATAATGAACCATTTACTATACAAAATTCTCATATCTCCCCTTCGTCTGAAACCACAGCCACCAACTCATATGCTACAGTCGAAGCCACAGCACAGCCCGTATCCACCTCTATCGTCGCCGTCCCCGCCCATACCCACCTCCGCCACCATGCTCTCACCCACCTCAATACTCACAACCACCGCCATCATGCCACAATTACCACCACACCCACAACAAAACCAACAACTACCACCACAACAAGCCCCCTATCCTTCATCTGAAATCACCGCTAAAAAATTGCCATTACCCAAGATAGAAACCACCGTGGCTCCTCCACAAAAACCCAGATCTGCTTCTCTTAACCATTGCAAATTCAAATTTCACTTACAACCTCAATGTGACTAAATCTCTTCCACGCTCAGGCGGTGGGTGCTCGGCCTGGTGGCTGTGGCTGTGGATGTGGACTTAGTCACCGATGGCGCCCGTGGGTGTGCGATAGTTGGAGGCGGTGATGGTGGCCGGGGGACTGCGACTGGAGAGGATGCGTGATGGTGGCCGTGGGTCTGCGACTGGACGTGACCGGAGGCGATTGTTGGGCAGCAGTAGTAGCCTTCGGCGCCAGATTGGTGGCTGTGTTGTGGGATGTGGCTGCCGGCGCGATTGAAAAGGATTCCATTTGTGCTGGTGGTGTTGGTTAAGAGAGAGAGTGTACGTGTAATGTGTAACCGTCCAGTTTATTCTCACTTTGTTAATGTGCCACTAAAAAGTGAGATACGTATACGATTAAACGGGCACCCATTTACAACCCACTTAAAACTCACGAATAATTGGGTTGTAAAATGAATGACCCATTTATGATCCATTTATTAAATGGGTGGGTTTGGGTGAATTTTAAGTGGGTGAATTTGGACGGGTAAATGGGTTTGGGTCTTCATTGCCACCCCTAATCCACATAGCCGTATTAGTCAGTCCAGCTGAGCAATATTCTCCCAAGAAAGCATAGAGTATATTTCAGCAATTTCCCAACACCTCTTATTTGGGTCTTTCCATTCCTTGTCAATTTTTTGACTGGAAACCCGAAGAAATTGTATCAAAGTTTAGTTGATCTTTTGTTTTATCTTCCATTTTGTAGCGCGTCGCATTTTGTTCCAATTTCCGAGTGAACAAATTTGGAAAAATAGTTTTGAGTTAGAAATAGAAAAAAAAAACATTATCAAACTGGATTCCTAATTCCGTTGCAAGCTTGCAATGCACCACTTCCATATCTTAAGCCAAGAAACCATAATATGCAATTCTCCTTCCTCGCTCAACATTAAGAAGCTGAGCGGCTCTTATGTGGCCAACAGCTTGCAAATGGAGCACCTAACAACGCATCTTCACAGACCAAGAACTATGAGATCACCCCTTTTGTTCTGGGGTTCCATTAGACGTATTTAGATTTTATTTAGTTATAGTTAGTATAACTAACTATGGCTCTTATACAAATTCTCTTGTTTTCATCTCATCTAGGATTCTTTCTAAAGAAAAGAAATTCTAAATAGAATTGTCATTATTTGACTCTTGGCGTGTCTCTTTGTATGTGTTGTCCGGAAATAGGAGGACTCAATAATTATTCCTAAGAAAAAACGTCGATATTCGGGCCAGGATCAAAACCGATCCCAACATTAATAAAAACACTAATATTGGGACTCAAAATTACCAAAGATAATTTCCTTGTTAAATAAGGAAACACCCATCTCCAAGCGTTAAATGAAGGTAGCCCATTTATTAATTATTAATTTTCTCATCTTAAATTGAGGTGATTGGATTTGCAAATGGTAGCTCGGGAGAAAATGACCGTTCTTGAAATTTATCTATGAGGTCTTTGATTTCGGTCTTCTCGAAGCTAGTCGATAAAATATTAATTCCTTATGAATCCTCTATATGTAGCATAAATGGTCGATATATCCAAGGAGATTAGAAAAGTGCACAAGCCGCGAAGAATTGATAATGTTTACATGAGCATACGCGGCCACAATCGACATGCCTATTTTTGCCGATACAAACAGCTAGTAGAGAAAATATAAACACTTTCAACATAATCATCCCCCCAATTACAAAACATCCAAAAATAAAAAAGAGACCATTTTGGATAGGACCGGTGTCCAATTAGTGTGGGTTTTTTTTTTTCTTTTCAAGATTATAAACCACGGTAATAAAGGTTAAAAGGTAGATTTATGGCAGAAGTAATTCTTTTCTTTCTCTAAGCATCAAATCCTAATGGGAAGCACATAATTTTTAGTCATCCCATTTTGGCGAACGAGAAGAAGGGCAAATGATCAGCAAAATGGGCATCAAAACTTGATCGACTCCAACTAGATACACCCTAACTCTAGACCTGAACACAAAAATAAGAAACCAAGGCACCAAAAGGAGACCTGGACTGGCACACTAACCCTAAAACACCCAACATCAGATGTGGATGGTTGATCAAAGGCTTGAACTATATTTTCTAGGAGCGTATTATGGTTAATGCCTACTTTATTGCATACGTTATTCTGGTGGTGAATATTGCCGGAAACACCAAGCTAGTTTGGTAATTTGTTACGCCCAAGTTCTGTTAGTGTTTTCAGAACGTGATAGTTTTTTTTATTTTTATGTAGTGGTATGGACTCTTATCGACAGGGATGTCATCCAGCTTTGCATCTCCCGGTATCTCTAATTCTTGTGTGTTTGAATCGACGGTACACATTTCTACTTTTAAATTGTTGGTACGTGGATGAGGATCATAACCAAAACAGTGGCAAGCTCTAGATTATCGTTCAAAAGATTAGTACATCCTATGTTGAAGTCATGTTGAAAAACAGAATGTAAAGTAAAAAGAGTGATCCTATCGGCACGCTTTTAGTTCTTCCCCACATTCTGTACATATAATGAATGCAGAAAGTACACCCCAAGCAGAGACTGTCATTGCTAGAGTTGAAGACGAGAGTTTTACGACCAGTCCACATAAGCAAACATGTGCGCGGCCATCAGAATATAGATTACAGAGAGACGTCCTTCATTTAGGAAGCCTGAGCTCCTGCAGACCCCCTCCCCCTCCAAATCAGCCTCCGCCCCGTCACCTCCTCCTATGTTTGGTGGCGTGCTAGTGTAGGGACTGCCTTTGGGGGTGTGTTTTTCTTCTTCTTCTTCTTCTTTTTTTTTCCGTCTATGTGGTTTAATTTTGATTGGGACTCCTTGTTGATGAGATTTTAAGGCGTTCGATCTGTTACCTGAGGCGGTGGGTGAATCTCTGCAATGGGCCATGAACCATGGGGGGTGTGGTAGTCTTGGATAGGACCGTTGGGATTTTGTATGTGAAATCGCAGCCGGAAAGGGATGGTGGGTGTTCCTCCGTCTAGGGGTGTTGGCGTGGTGTTTCCATCCTTGGTGGTGAGGTGAAGTGAGCTGAGGCATGGCCGCGACCATGGTGGCATCGGGGAACAGCCCTTGGTGTGGACAGGTGCCTAGTCCCAGAGGAGGTTTTTGACTTCGTAAGCCTCATCCCGTTGGATCTAGATCGCCTGCTGTAACTAGGGTTACAGCAGACATGTTGTAGTCCAGTTATAACCGTCCGATTTAATTAGGTGAGATATGACGGCTCAGATGAAGCCACGTCATCCACTTTATTCTCCCCCAAAAGAACATTGCCGGCGACAGCACATTCACCTTCCGGCGACGCGATCTACATCCTTCTATCTTTCCTCCAAAAATCGAAGCTGCTTGAATCGCAAGAACCTTCATCCACCGGCGACATTAAATCACCGGCACCGAATGTGGCTAGATGAAGAATTCTGGAGTCTAATTTTTTCAGCGGTTTTCAATCTCAATCAAATTACTTCAAAGAAAGCATAATGAAACGGAAACTGAAGAGACCCTAAATTTCTGAAGATCACATTTACAACAGAATTGATAATGTTGTTTGGAACATGGTAATGGAGATTCAATGAAGGAAATGATATAAAATCAAAAACTGAAACTTTTCTTCTTTTCACCTCGATTATTGCAACATGAACACAAAACTAACATCTCCCTCAAGAATTTCAACATGAAAAATGGTTGCTTTTGCATCCAACTCAGGTTTCCGTTTGATAGGAGGAACCAAAAGCCCCAAGAATAATCAATGTCACACCAGTAGATACAATCCTATACAAAACAGAGCCAAATCGGAGCTTCGTACACCGATCTTGAACCCTTCCAACTTCATTTCTTCATGAAACCCCGTGGCAACGACAACTGACTCGACGGCCAAAACGCACCTGGCAGGTCATCGTCGGAAAGTGGAGCGCAATTTTGGAGGAAAGGGAGGGATGTAGATCTCGTCGCCAGAAGGTGGAGGTGTCGCCGGGGAGAGATAGAAAGGTTTGGTTTAGAGAGAGAAGTTTGGATCTGGATCCGGATCGCCAGAAGGTGGATGTGGCGTCGCCGTGTCTTCACCGAAAAGGACGGCGTGAGGAGCCGCTGGCAGATGGAAGGCATGAGGTGTCATTGGTGAATGGTGTACAATGAGATTGAATCCGCTATGTCGCCTGTGTAAGGCATAGGTGTGGGTAAATGCGTCGCTGGAAGATTCACCGGTGAATGTGGCGTCGCCGTGTCTTCACCGGAAAGTGGACGGCGTGAGGAACCGCCGACAGAAGGAATTGGAGAGAGAGAGAGAGTGAATGGTCGTCGGTGTGGTTTGTCGGCAAAGTAAATGAGGAGAATTAAAAGCGGGTGACGTGACTTGATCTAAGCCCTTCCCTCCCACCTAACTCGATCTGACGGCTGTGGCTGGGGCTACAGCACCACTGCCGTAACCCTAGCCACAGCAATGGATCTAGATCCCATCCCGTTTAATGGCATGGCAGTTGGCGGTTTTGGTTTGATCCAAAATCATTTTATTTAGGTTGTTTGGCTTTACATTTGTGTCATAACCTGGTATAATAGACTAGACAAAAAATGGCGCCTGTTGGTCATGCCAAACATGATCTAAGACCAATAAACTGGCAACGAGGAGAAACTGCATTACTACATGATAATAAGGAAACTAAGGGCCACAAAAATTTGGATTCTGATTCTTAACATGGGTTTTACATACACAGTTGTCCAATCATAATCACGAATGTGAGCACTATACAATGAGACCCCAAGGAGCTTCAAATATAAGCTATTCTGCGACTATAGTTCTTTCCCTATTTCATTCATTTCCCTTGCATAACCTAACAAAAGCTTTGGCTACCAGTTACAGGAAGGAGGGGGGAAAAAAAAAAAAGAGGGTCCTTAAGTGCGAAGAAAGCAGAATACAATTAGATAAACACAGCATAAACACAGCTCTACAGTAACATCAATGCGCAACCTATTTACAGAGCGGCTGAACTGCCGTTTAATATCAGCTCACAAGATAAGTACACTCCCGAGGCATTCTCTTCTCTCGTCGCCATTTAGCTTGAGATTCTAGAAGAAAGAAGATGGATGAAGCAAACCTCGATTGTCTCGGGCATTACAATAAGGCATCCGCGCCTTATAAAGAGGCTGCCAAGAATCTGTGAAACCGTTGTATTCTTGCCTGCTCAATGCATGAAGATCTGCCCTCTGACACACCCCTTCTTTTCCTTCTCTCCCGAAAGGAAAAATCCTCCGTGTCCAGAACATAGGATATCTGCCAGCAATGACATGATAAGAGAGAAGAAAATTAGGGCCTGCACGGTGTCATAAAACTTCCCAGTACTTTAACCTGAAACAACCTATTGCATCAATTACGAGGTCATAACACTAGATTTTATAAAGATAGACGGAGCAAGCTTTCATAAAAATCAGTAAAAACATTGACATTTGTATGGTTTCTCGACATCATCAGAAATTAGGCGTCAAAGATCTACCTTTGATGAGTTGCAAGACATCTTACATTCCAAACCATTGACCACATGGAAACCTTCCAGAGCCATACATATAGCTGAACATTCATCCATGTCTGCATATTTGCGTTTATTTCTGCAAATTATTATATATCAGCAAATTGTTTTATTCTATGCCAACAAGGATTAAGCACCTTATAAGGCTCAACAAAATGTTTGTAGTCAGAAGATGAGAATCCAAAACAGTCAAATCTAGCTTCAAAACAACAATGCACAGTTCTAGTTTCATATTTCTAAAAGCTTCACAGCCAAAGAGCTCAACTTTCCAAAATCATCCTATCAACAATGACAACATGTGCCAAATTGTGGTGCTTAATATCATACTACATAACATTGCTGTAATATAAGTACCTCTGCAGCATGACGCCAGGCGATTCCTTTTTGCCAGGAGCAACTGAGAGAAAATCCTTATGGAGATACGCCGCAAAGTTAGGATCCAAGGAAACAGCAACAACCTCGGGCTTTTCATTGCCATCGTCCATCAGCTGGATAAAAAAGTGCGGTGGAGGAGATGACTGCAACATGTATGAAAACAAGTCAGTATCCAGTATGATAAAACATACACCATCTGCAAATCATCGGGAAACTGAAGGGCAAAAAACCTACACATTCAAATCGGTATATGTTCTCTTCATGAAGGAGGACGTGTGAATTTTCATAATATACTGAATCAACATATTTATCAGCCTTCCGAGATTTTTCATACTCATACAACTGGAGAAGCTTATTGTCCATTTCATCACTTGCAACAGTTTGAAGCTGCAGCAGAGTACAGAAAAGTTAAAAACATTTTTAAAGAACTAGTGTTGATAAGAATCCATGAACAACAGGTTGCTTACCTGTTTGACCAGCTTATATATCAACTTGTCCAATGTAAACAGCACATAAGACTGATTTCCTATAATAGCTCGGCAATCATCCTCAAACTTTGCATTATCAGCAGATCCATCAAGCAAATTATATAGTGCAGTCATAAACCTGCAATAGACATGTATTTTCTATCTCAGATAAATATGCAAGAGAACATTGTAAGTAGATCAAGAATAAAGATGCACCACTAGACCACCTGGCATAGAGATCATGGGGACTAAAATCTTTCGCAGTTCTCCATTTCAATTCAGCAGATGTTGAATTTTGTTTAGCTGATAATAATCTTTCATACAATATCTGCAAAATTGAAGAAAATCATGTAGAACATAAAGATTAACTAACTGTCCATGCTTCCCAAGCAAAGATATCCTAAGATGCCTCAACAAAAGTTTGAAGGAAAATGCCATTTTGATTGCATCCCCTTCCCCAATTTAATGAAAAGCCAAAGAAAGAAAAATGGATAAATCTATCCTTACTTGATGAAGCCTGAAAAGCACAAAAAAGGTATCGTTTCCATAGAAAACCCGAGAATCCTTTTCATTATCACGTGCTGCAGAATCAACATGCTTTGACAAAGGCTTCGCTGTCAGCAGAAAACGTTCAGATGGTGCCAAAGATCCTCCATCACCTCCAACGAAATGTGCATCATCCATCCCCTCAGCCTCGCCTTCACTCTCGGCTTTACCGTCAATTTCATCACGCTCTCCATCTTCCTCCTCCTCGTGCTCTTCCCTAGAGCACTCATCGGCTGCAGACTCGCTGCCTGAAACATCTTCACAAGCCTCAGAAGCATTTTCACTATCCTCATCGTCTGCATCTGCGTCTGCATCATTCTCCCCTCCAGCATCCTGACAACCAGTCTCTTCCCCACTCCCAGCTTGATAGTGCAAGCTTTCGGCCGTGTGCTTTCTGCTAGGCATTGCCTGAGATCCACCATCACGATAGGCAACGAGATTTTCCTCCTCAGAATCACCATTTGGTGACAACTCACCCTCTTCTTTCTCAGTTTTGGTGAGATCAGCAGAATCATCATTATATCTGCTGACTTTGTCCCCTTCAGTGAAATCTCCATTTACCACTGGAACAGATCCCGGAACATCGGCACGCTGTAGCACAAAAGATGCACAATCTGACAGCTTAATGCCTAATTACAAATTTCCTAAAGAGAGGATATATGATTCAAAGTAGAGGTAGGGGTGGGGGAGGGAAAAGACCAGATACCTCAGATGAAGGTAGATCATCAACATTAGACTTGGCTCCATGACTATTCTCAGCAGCATTACAGGGTCTTGAAGAAGTTCCATCATGCCCTAGGCGATTAAATATTCTCAGCAATGCCGAATAACAGAAGAAATTTTTTTAAAATGCCTATGTAACACTGATCAAACACCATAAAAGATGTCATAACTGATTATCCATGAACTAAACATACAGAGTAAACCAAAACACCATGGAAGCTCAAAGCAAGGCAGGCAGGAGTGCACCACAAATACGTACCTGATGTTATGTCCAAGCTTATTTTGCACCGAATGGTATCTGCTCCTATATTAAGCACTGCATCAGAACTGGTTGATCGTTCACCCAAAGAGACAGTTCCATTAGAACCAGAAACTTTATCCAAACCAGCTGTCTTCTTCACCTCCTTCTCTAGCCGAAATCCATCTTCATTGGTCAAAGTACTCCCATTTACCAAGCTGGTCCGGCTGGTAGCTACATAATCTGGCGAAGCACTTTCATCCCCATTGCAGAGAAGTTTTGATTTAACATGGTTATCAGCATCACGATTTCCATCACTTTCTCCTGTGCATGTTGCAGCACCTTTGGTAACATGATGCCTAGATATCATCACATCTTCTGCACCCTCCAAACGATGTGGCCGAGAAGGTACACCCAGCATTGGCTCCAAAAAAGTAGTCCAAAGCCGTATAACCTTATTAAATTGTTCTTTGGTCGTGCAAACCTCTTCACATGAGTACTTTATAAGTTTATACAAGTCTTCATGTACGTCAATATCAGAGTACTCAAATTCAAGATTTGGACTTATAAGATGTCTACTTCCAGCAGCAATAGCAAGAAGCACATTGTCCTCTTTCTGCTGCTTCTCCTTAATCTCTTTGATCTCTGCTACTAAGGCTGTCCATTTAAAGCATACAGAGGAAAAAGCATAAGAAAAGGGCAAAAGCAACAGGAGAAATGTATAAATGAACCTAGATATAATTCTTAGGCGTTAAGTGACTGTGCCCCTCAAAAAGTGTAAAACGTCACATAATCCTTGCAGCAATAAGGCATAGCTATGTCTACCAAAAGTGGGTCCAAGAAACAAACATTTTTTGCTTTTCATGCTGCTTCAAAAAAAAAACAAATTGCCTATGGACTCCAGAGGAAAAGGTCCCTCGTGAATTTGTCAATTAAAAAAGATGAACAGCAAAAGAGAGAGGTGAAGGATTATCTAGAACAACTTTTGCATTACAATCTTATTTTACGAAGGGAAGGAAGCAAAACAAGCAACAAGTAGTGCAGCCCCCATGTGCAAGGATTTCACGTAATAGCTCGATGCATGATAGAGGCAAAAGCACCACCTTTTTCTGTCTTCTTCTCATTAACTCATCTAAGAAAACATTCCTTAGTCATGCACCTGAGTATGCAGTTTTGCACTTCTCCAAAAACTAGAAATCATTTAGTTATTTAACCTTTTTAATTTTGTTTTTCATCTATGATGTATTCATTGCAAGAGCCAATACTAATGCATATCAAATGGTAGACGTGGTATCAGAAACCATAACTATCAAACAATCACAAATAGCCATTTGACATCAAGTCTGACTTACATTTTGTACTCAAACTCTTTGAATCTTGTTGCTTGAAATAGAAACTGCGGTGGTCAAGCGATTTGTAATGGTTCTTAGAATATATGTCGGCCCAAACCTTGTTGAAATCTGAACGACACTTTGTCCACTCCTCTTGTTTCTGCTTTAAACGAGTTAATATAACAGGCAATGCAAGAGATGGGTTTTTACGTAGTATATCCATCACATCCAGGCCGTGGTCACCATATAGACGTTCAATGCACCTTAAATTCAGAACTACAAAAGACAAGAGATGTACCAAAATTATCAGCAAAAGACGTAAGACTTATTAAACAAATATATATGGCCTAAGAGATTGTATTAGCAAACCTGTGAAGTTCTCTTCAACACGAGCAGAACTCTCTGGGTTGCTGTTCAATAACTCCTCTGCACGCTTAGCAGTTGAAGTCACGGATTCCAACAACATGTCTAGCTCAAATCTGAAACAATCAAACAACGTACAGTTCTCACTTGCCAAATAGAGAATAATAGTAATATGATAACCAGATTTTACTTTTCTTTGTTCTTTGATAGTTAAAAATTGTGTGCTTGATGCTGCTTGGGATCATACTCAAGACTTCATATTAACCATGCATAGAAGCAACTCATTTTCTTCTCCGTCGCCATGTAAGCAAAGGAAACTAATGTTTGCTAAACCAAACAAACAAGGGAAAATGACAAATAATGTTAATAAAGGGATAAAGTGTGTGCTTGCATGGGAGGAGACAGGCAATTTTTTACCTATCATCTTCACATCTGAACAGGCTTTCTTCATACTGGTTTCTGCGCATATGTTTGAAAGAGTAATCCTCGCTACCTGAAGTCACAGATACCCAATGATCATTCAGCACTTGAGCTCCAAGCTCTGACCTCTGGCTTGCTGTAGGTATTGGATACTGAACAGACACAAGTAACAATACTGTGATAAGCACTAAAATCATACATAGTGCACAAACAAATAAAAAGATGAAATTATCGTACATCTTGAGGAAGAAGCCTGTAACTAGGAGTGCAACGTTGACAATCAGAGAGGTCAAGCTCTTGAATAGATTTGCCCCAATATTTCTCTTTGTATCTATCTTTTTCTTTAGCTGCTTCAACTTCACGCTTATGCTCCTTGTCTCTCTCCTCTACCTTCACTGATTTAGACGCATGTCCCTCATTCCAGATAGATTCTGCTATTAGCAGAAAGGCTTCATCAGTTTTTTAAGAACACAAAGTTACTGCTAGACAACTTGATGCAGAAAAAGTTTGCATTAACTATAACGTGTGACAGCACAAGAAACCGAGCACATACTTTTACTCATGACTCCAGCAAGGAATCCATCTGCAAAACAGGCTCAATCAGATCAGTCTTTATGAATTCATAGCAAACAGTTCAACCAAGCAATAATCTTTCAGCAATTACCAATACTCTCAGAGTGCTCCAAAAATTCATTAAACCCTGCCATTAGATCGGGGTATTTTCCAAGTAAATCTGCAACCTGAACCAAGCAAAGTTCCAATCAAACAAAATCCAAAATGGAACAAATATTGCACCCATTAGTCAGTCTAAAAAGCTAGAAAAACCAAGAGGACATAAATCATCAGGTCTATTTACTCTTCCAAAGAATTGAACAAAATTCTTCTTCTGGGTGTACCATGATGGGAGCCCTACTCAAACCATTAAACCGTAAATAATGCTAGAAATTGGTCCGACAAAACACGCCAGGGAAGATTATATTGTGCTTTATGGAACACCAATGGAGAGGTAGACTAATAGTGTGCCTACGGCGATAAAACTGAGTTTTCTCATATGAACCAACTTAGTCTCAACTCTATGACATCAAGGTGTTAAGACGAGACTGCTAAACGTTTTCAAGCCATTCAACGACCAGCATAGGGCCAAAATTCTCCAGAAACGATGTCCACTGCCAGGCATAATGGCCCCATGATAACGCCCCAAAGTTCTATAAAGTTAACACCGAATATTTCAGTATAAAATGCAAGGCAAAAAAAGTTTAATGTAAGAAAACATCAGTGAAAAATTGGCTAAACTGACAGAGCACCAAAGCTTCAACACTGCGAGGACATAAGAAGGGAGTCCAGCGACTAGAACAATTCATAAACGAGAATCCCTATACACTATCTGACAAGAACTAACAGCAGCAATGACACAACAAAATCTATGAAGATGCTATTACTTCTAAGCTTGACAAGGCGAAAACAGTCGGTGAAAATAATAAAATGATACACCTGAACTTACCAAACTTTGCAATTCCTTTCTTGTAATTATTTCTGTTGTGTAAATATGAAGACACTTCAAGAATGCCTGATAATCTTCTGGACTGTGCAATCTCTCCTTCACTTTCTCACAAAAGGCGAACTCTTGATTGTACATGCCTGGCATAATTGAGCAAACGCGTGTCAAAACTAAGAGAAGAATAAAGTTGCACATGAAATAGGCAAGATATTATAATTCACATGGGAGACCATGAGAAGCCAGTTCTGCAGTGTGTGATAAAGCCAACCTTGCTCACGACATAGAAATAAGGCGTTAAAATAAGTCAATGTTGCTTAAATTTCCCACCAGCACAGTATACCACAGATCATGCAGCCAGAGTATTAAAAAAAAAAAGACGATGCCAAATCCATTTTAACAGCATGTCAAATCATTTGCACAAGTAATATGAGATTCAACCATGCACAAGTAATATGAGATTCAACCAACCACAAAATAGTTTGACACACCATCTTAACAAACAATGGTGGATAACTTGATATGCAAAAAATCAAATTGAGCATCCCTGTACTCGTAACTAACTGCGTACTTAGTTAACAACAGCATCATCACTCACTTTTCACAGCATCTTTGTCGTTGTAAGAGGCCAAACCGGGATTCATTCCAAAGTCATCGACCTTACGGGCAGATTTTCGTTTTTCAGCAAGACGATGCATGTTCACGTCCCTGTGATTGTCATGTTCAGGTTCCCTGTAATCCTGATCACGGTTCCTCCTATCCCTGTTCTCCCTTTCAGCTCGCTTTTTTTGCTCTTTGTGCAGTTTGATCATCGTTTTATCGTCATCTAGATCAGGACGCTCAACACTCAGGTCACGCTCAGTGTGGGGAGCATTGATTCTGTCTCTTCGGCCGCGTTGCTACAACATTTGGAGGTTATTATGAAGTGATACGGTATATGCGTGTGGTACGACATTTCCAGTAAACAAACTACCTTGTCCATATTTGCTGGTCGCATTGATGGCACCGCAGAGCTCCGTTCGTCATGACGATGAAAAGTATGCCGGCCAATTGTAACATGTGCTGATCCTGTAGCTGAAGCATCTGGCAAAAACCTTGTAAACTCCTCAAGCAAATCTGGATGGTCATCAAAAAGTGCTGCGACCTGCAAGTGTGATAATAAAACATCTAAATATGAAACTTTTCCATCCCATGAAAACCAGAGGTGCTCTAGGACACATGATAATAGAATCTTACCTCATGGTAGACTTCAGTGATGCCTTTATGTTCCTTTCGGTACATATTTAATATATCTAGAAATGATTTGTACACATGATCGTCATTTTGGAAACGATTCTGCAGAGGCGTGTCAATATGTTAGAATCCCTTTAAACTAAATCAGCAGCTTGGCATTAATAGTAGAATAGCAGATTCACCTTTATTTTGTTTACAAAACTTATCGCCTCTTCAAACTCAACCGTTCTCTTTGGTGGAGCCTCTTCCTCATCGACAAGGGTGATTTCGTAACCCTTGGGCAAGAAGGTATTGAACCCGAAAATTAGATTGTTGTGCCCTTTAAATAACTCTTTCACCCTTGCAATGACACCAGTAGTGTCAATTCTGCAAGAAACAAGTCATAAAATGAATTCTAGATGTTCCCTCCAATGACCATCTGCAACTGCTATCCCTTCCAAAAATATGTAACGTACCTTTGCGCCTTAAAATCTTTCATCACATCAAGAAACATATCGTATTTCTCCCTCTGATCTCTAAACATTTCCTTAACCTCCTTCAAATATGTTAGCGCGTCATTTGTAGTGAGTTTCTGAGCAACACCACCACCTCCCGTTCCTCCATCTCCTCCACCTTCTCCTCCTCCTCCTCCTCCTCCTCCTCCATGGACTAGTGGTTGATAGCTTCAACACAAAAAAAAATACCATGAAGATCACAAGGGGAAAACCTAGTATAAACAGAATAAGTCAAAAACCACAACCCAAATTCTGTAAATTGTAGGTGTAAAATATAACTTCTATCCTTCCATTTTTACAAGATGCTCATCATTTCAACCCACTTCCTCTCCATTGTTTGATACCAAAGAAAAAATTTGACGAGTTTACAACACAAACTCTAATACAACTTAAGTGAAATATGCATGCAACTTCTATTTATTTCACCTACCTTCACATTCACATCTCAAAAACGATTGCATCAGTTCATATCATTCCCTCTTTATTGATTTGGGTTGCTGAAAATTATTACCTTTTCAATTTTGAAGACCTAATAACCAGAAAAGGGTAGAAATGAAAATCCCAACCAACAGTGACAGATTCAACTATTTCACTCAGTTGATGTAGGTTGCCCTCATAGTTAACCCTAATAGTTAAATCAACAACCGGATATACCAAACAAAACTTCTCAAATTATTTCCATCAAATCAGACCTAATCTTTGGATTCAACTTAACCACAATTTCTTACATGTGACAAATAGGGCATCAGAAAATGTCGATCACACAAATTTAACTCTATAAATCCATTGAACCCACAAAGAAGCTACCATACAGAAAAAAAAGAAAAAATTTACCAAGTAAAAAAAAAACATCAAATACTATGCTTCAGACAGAATTACACGACACGACTACCATGAGGAACAAATTGAAAGAATTCTTGACATAAAGAAACAAAAGAGCTTACGATTCTGCACGTGAAGAACCAAATGGACGCTTAAATTGAGGATTCACATAAACATCATCGCGTAATCGCTTCATCCCTACAGCAAAAGAATAGAAACAGTAAATCACAAACAACAACAAACAAAAAGAGAAACGGAACACACATCTCTTCCAACAGCAAGCAAAGCTCACCTCTGAAGTTTCCTCCAGGATTTCGAAACCGGAAACCAGTGAAACAGATCTAGCAGCCGAGAACGAACAGATCAGTTCAATTTGCTCTAGATCAAGTTTCGAAACAACAAATCCGGTTCTGTTCCTTCCTCTCTAACGTTGGGGGAACAAGTAGTTTCTCAGAGCTAATGAAAATATAAAAAGAGGGTGAGAAATTTTGCACATACGAGGCCGAGAAAGAGAGAGAAAAGGAAGCATGTCGTGGTTTTACGTGACAGTATTTATATTTATAATCGGGGAGACTGCATATATATATATATATATATATATATATATGAAGGTTTCCGAATTTAAACACTTGGCGTCATTTGGGCTGAACTTGGCTGGCTTTATTTATGCTCGTCCAAATCTATCTATAAAGTGTAAACCCTATCGAGAAGCCCAAGAAAGTGCTATAAGCCCGAGTTCAATATGCTATATGTGTTTTTACTTTGTAAGTTTTTTCCTTTCTAGGGTTGTTGCAGTTGACGAATATCAATTTGAATCAACTCAGTAGAACAGTAAAAGCGGTTCATCTAAGCCTTAATTTAAGTTTGATGTCGATTACAAGCCTTAATAGGAATAATGTTCTCTTGATGAGTCGAGGAACTTTACTGGACGTGGGTGGGGATGAATTTAGACTCGAGTTAACCGTGAGGAATTTTAGGGTTTCAGATGCGACGCTAATGGTTGCCGCCATGTCTGCTTCAAATGATGTGGCGTGAGTAGATGGCGTGACAAAAAATCGCGGGATTGTTTTGACGGAGTTTAGCGATCCTCTAATGGCCAAAGCGGCGAGTAATAAATAATTTGGATTAACCGAGATACCTATCTCCCATTAACGGTAACAAATAATTCAAAATGATTTTGATGATCGATTTTATCTTAGATTTACTTTTTATCCATGTGTCATGCCTTGTGAAATAAACAAAACCAGGCCACAATAACACCTGGCATCGAGGTTAAGGCATTGCGGAACCGTTATGCGTTCAAATATATTGCCCTAACCTAAATTGCCCAAAAAATAAAAAAATAAATGCGCTAGCGTAGGTTCAAGTCAGGTACTTTCTTCTCCTTCTCCTTCTTTCTTGAATGAGATCAGCATAAAGTTTACCAACATTTTACTTCAAATGACACAACACAAGTGAAAGTTCTAGCAAAATCGAGGGTTCTTTCACATAGAACTACTGGCCTCCTGTAAACACCCCTAACAATGATTATATTAAATTACAAATCTTCTTCAACTGAATAAAATGATCCACATACGACTTGGTATTAATTGCATTTATTCCTACTCTGAAACAAGCAAATCAAACTTATCTAAAGTGTGTATATCATTTCTTTTACAAAAAGAAATCGTACGAGCACTGCTGTAATTATATATACATATATTACACAAACACACATATATATATATGCATGTGTCGCTTATATACATATATTTGTATAAATATACTATATATATATATATATGTGTGTGTGTGTGTGTGTACATGTGTCAAATGTTGTTTCAGAGGTAAGTGGAAGAAATACTACTCCGTAACTCAAAGCAACAAATGGTTTCTTGAATTAAACACATAAACAAAAAAAAGGAAATATATAGGACGAAATAAGTACGTATAAGAATTCTCTATTTCTTTACTCTTTTACTAAGAGTTGTATTGTATCTATTGGCCCGAAAATTAACGTTTATATCAAGACCTGAGGGCTTGTGAGTGACACACTGGGAGGGAGTCAACGGGTGTTGCCTTAGGGCTTATGGTTTAGATTAATAGTCATCTCAACAAGATGTAGGTGAACTTCATAATTTAAAAAAAAAAAAGAATAAAACTTTCCACCAATAATCTATAAGTTTACTACATTTTTCCCTTTGAACGAAGTTAAGAAGAGTAAGATTGAAACCAAGTAGGTTCACATTATTACTCTTAAGCTATGCTAGGTTGCTGCAAGGAAAAAAATGTTTGGCTACAACCTGCGTACGAAGAGTTTATGACCTCTCATACATTGACAAATGATGGTAGTTAAATAAACTTAATGACTTGTAATTAGTGACGCTAAAAATACTACTAAATTATCATAAAAATTATATGCAAAAATATCAATATCGATATTTAGTGACTACTAATTGTAGGTCATTATATTACCGGAGCAAGATCTCATAGAAAAGTATATTTCAAATATAGATTGCAAGTGATCGATCGATGTGGAAAGAACGTACCAACGTAATTTATATCACAAAATTTATCAAAATTGTTATACTAAACTAAAATCGTTCCTTAACTAACTACTTCCTTATCTCATCCTCGTCGAGGCCTTTTATATACTGTCACTTGGAACCACACCAAAGTACCATAAGAAATGTCTCTGTCTTACTCTAGCCAGTCGCATGGATAAACATGGTAAATGTTTGTGGTACTTTAATTTTATTCAAAGAGAAAAATCAAAGTAACGTTAATTATTTCCCAATTTGCTAGAACTGACGACAGTAGAAAGTGTCAAATGCATCGACCTTGAAAACAAAGCAAAAAGTTATTGCTCGGCGTAATACTTGATTCTATCGTTACAAAAGGCTCACAGAACGCATGTGCACTGTAAGAACAACATAAATATACACAGACATTTATGATGTAGATAGATAGAAACTTAAAAGAGAGATTGAGCGGGCGACTCTTGTTTTATGGATTTCAGTTTTTCTAAATGTTGCTGCTAAAAATATGCTCCACGTAAATTGCAGAACCCGAACTTGAACTGATGACCTGCAAGATAAAAAATGAGTGACCGCCGGGAAGGATTCCCGACAGAGAACTCTTCGATACTTAAGTCAGAGTGCAGCTACAGAATAATAATTCTGAAAAAGCATGAATTATGTAGTTGTTCCATACCTGGAGGGGTAGACCTCTTTATATAACTGTAGGAGAAGACTTCTAGTAGGACTGGACCGTGAGTCATATGTGTTACGATTGCGTTAAGATCTTCGAGGATCATGTCACGATCTCCGATAAGATAATTATCGATCTTCCAATTTGACTAGAATTGTCGAGTATTTCCCAATTTTTAGGAGTTATTTTGAGTTATATCATAAGCCCCCCCCCCCCCCCCCCTACTTCCTTAGCCAAATGTTTGGCTAAGGAAGTTTATACCTGGTGTCTCCAGACAAACGTCAGATTTGTAAGTGATTCTCATCCACTTGTAGGGATAACAATATTTCTCTCTTCCATGTGTTCCGACCTAAGTGAGAGCTTAAGCCTTAGAACTTTGCCCAAGTAGGGTGCTTGAACCTTAGCTCTCGAGAGCTAAGTCTTAGAATGTCACCTGAGTAGGCTATTTGGAATCATCTTTAGAAAGACGAATCATGGGATTTCGAGATCCTTTAGAGACTGTGCCCCGTGGTAGCCTCTCTCGGGAGAGGACACAAAGTTGAGCATGCAAGTTGTTGCATGTGCTAAGTGTTTGAATGTCTTCTCGAGAGGTCACCTCTCCTTTGGAGGTTGTTCATTTTGTGCAAGTGTGTGTTCTTGAGCTCGAGCCGACCACATCATGCTTGCATTTTACTTTGTCACGAACTCTTATCATCAGCTAAGAGCTGGCAAAGAAGCCTCACCCTCATGTTTGGCTGAGTTTTGAATTGACAAAGTATGGTGGGGGGGA
Source organism: Escallonia herrerae (assembly GCA_033070095.1). Taxonomy (NCBI): domain Eukaryota; kingdom Viridiplantae; phylum Streptophyta; class Magnoliopsida; order Escalloniales; family Escalloniaceae; genus Escallonia; species Escallonia herrerae. The sequence continues at coordinate 44,807 of JAVXUP010003548.1, read as the reverse complement.
TGAAGTCCCACATAGTCTTTGTCGTTTCACGGGTTAGAGCTGTAGCTAAACCGTTCGGATAGAACTCGAGCTCTATCTTATCACCCTTAAGGGTGTTCGTCCCTCGAAGAACCGCCTTAGAAGGCTGGTGAAAGTAGAGTTCCGGTAAGCATCCTTGAGGGCTGCTAGAGCGTGGAGCTTATGGAAATACCCTCGGGGGTTTGAAGGAACTTAGAGTTTTTGTCACACACGCCCTCGGGGGAGGATGGAGCACGGAGCTCATGCAAATACCCTCGAGGGTTTGACGAAACTTAAGAGTTCTCGTCGTACACGCCCTCGGGGGCGGATGGAGATTAAAGCTCACAAAAAATACCCTCGAGGGTTTGACGGAACTTTAGAGTTCTCGTCGTACATGCCCTCAGGGGGCGGATGGAGGTCGGATCTCATGCAAATACTTAAGAGTTCTTGCTGTACGAGCCCTGGGGGGGGGGGAGCGCGGAGCTCATGAAATTACCCTCGAGGGTTTGATGGAACTTAAGAGTTCTTGTTGTACGCCTCGGGGGCAGATAGAGCACCAAGCTCACGAAAATACCCTCGAGGGTTTGACGGTACTTTAGAGTTCTCTTCGTACACACGATCGGGGGCGGATGGAGCGCAAAGCTCGTGAAAATACCCTCAAGGGTTTCGATCAAAGCAATAACTACTTGTTGTTGGCAACGCTAAATAGAAGGCGCGGGGCATTGAGCCCGTAATATGTCAGCTACTATGAAGCCCCCTGTCTGAGATGGCACTAGGCCTGTCATATTGCTGATATCATAAGATATGAAGTCCCCCGCCTTTGAGAAGATGTGGATATATAAAGACGGCTTTTCAACCCATATATAGGGCCCGATCATAAGAAGACCCATGGGAGCAATATATAAGCCCATAATCCGCTTTCACGTCTGGACGTGCATATAAAGCGAGAGGACGCCGAGTTTGTCAGAGCAAGATGTCACTGGGTGATCAATAAAGAAGTTGTCGTAGTTTATCAATATACTGAGAATCAACTATATTCAGTTTGCTGGTTGCATGAGCTTGCAGTTGTACCAACATATTAGTGATGCTTATTAGCATAGTGCTGCTTATTAGCAGAGGCTAGCGATGTGCTTTGATTCACTGATCGAGGTCATTGTGTGACCAAATATCACGAGATAATAAGAAATGCCGAGTCGGCAAGATGCTGCAGCAGAAATCCTGGGCGTGACTTCAAGTCGCAGGGTGCTGTGAATTTGTTCATTGCTTATGAAATGATTTATACATCACTGTTGATGCTCGCAGGCACAGTTTAAACCCTTGCAAGAAATAAAAGTACATGATTGAGAAAATAGCCTCTGAAACAATAAAGCATATAAAATGCAACTATGTTTTTCACACATAATTAATAGCGATGTTCAGACATCGGGGCCTCACTAGGGCTTTGTCGGTTCGCCGACAGGGTGCACTGTACTGCGTGTCACAAGTGAGCTTAAAAAATCATTGCAATCGGTAAGACACGACATGTAATATACTCGCATCAGTTGACGCGACTGGACAATGTTAGACCAAAAATTAAATAGGTATAGGTAATATAAAAGTGTGTACGAAGTAGCCTTTGGAAGGCTTGCTAGAGGCCCCAAGTCATAGTGCTTTATTTTTAGCAACAAATATGCGATAAAACATACGCTATTTTAAAAAAAGTGTGCAGCATATGTTAAATAAACAAGACCCTGTGGGTCTAAGGTATAATTATGCATTTTTTTTATAGGTTAAACCTTAATGCTTTTAAACAGTGTGGCATACACTGAATAAAAAAGACACTGTGGGTCTAAAATCTAAATATTGCTTTTATGGGGGTAAATGTCAAAAAAGAAAAAAAACACCTGATATTTTTTAGGACTGAAGGGCCTCCATCTTGCAAATTTTATTGATCGAGACTCTTCTTGGTGGGAAAACCAGCCAGTGCGATTTGGGGAGTTGACCAGTGAGGAGGTAGCCATAGAGACGTTCCTTTGATCGGATTCTACCCGGAGGTGGCGACATTCAACTTGACGGCGAGTTAGTAGCCGCTAGTTGTGATGGATCGGATCTGTGAGGGGCAAAGTCAAAGTTGGCAGTGACGGCAAGCTCCGTCTGGGCCAGCAGCGGTGGCCATGGTTGTGGTGGATGGCGGCGGTGCTTTCCTGTGGCTACGGTGGCATGGAACAGGAGTTTAACGGCGGTTCACTATTGCGATTGCGGTTACTGCTTGTCACTGTGGTGATGGCACCGGCTGGTGCTTGACGGTTGATTGATGGCAAGTCATTAGGGTTTGAACCCTATTGGGCGTCGCCGTTACTGCATCTTCTCTCTCTATTTTTTTTCTTTTCCATTGAGATGTTTGTTGTTGGTTCTAGCATCTTTGTGTCGCCGGTGACTCTGGCTGCGTGTGCCCGACCGGAGTTTTAAAATTGTGACGCTAGGCCACTGTTTGAATGTTGATGACAGTTGTAGTGCCTTTGGTTGCGGCGGTTATGTGAGATTGGTGTTGCACCTTGGTAGAACGGTTGTGATGGCACCAGGATTTACTACAACATCGCTGTCAGTAGCAATAGTCTGGGCGGCGATGGTGGCTCACAGTGACAATGCTTTTCTGTCTTCTATGTTGCTTTTTTTTTTGTTGAGCCATTGTGATTGCGTGGTTACTCCGGCAACTTAGCAGCGACGACTGTGGATTTGTGACGAGGGACTGTTTCTCCATCGGCCATTGCAGGTCTTCTGGGAAATCGGTGGCGATGGCGTAACATTGTGGCATGATGTCAGGGTGCTTGGCAGTGGTGCCATTGTCGTAGGTTGCCGTGGAGTTGATCCGAAGGACGGCGGCGAGGTGGCACCGTCAAAGAAGGGGAGGCCCACGGTGGTGGGTGGCCTGATTATGCGTGACACCGTCAGTAGGGTTTCGACCCATGGTGCGACGACGCTATGGAATGGCTTCTCCATGGTTCTCTTTTCTTTCTTTGGGATGTTCCGGTCACACAGCTGGAGATTGCGGCAGTAAAACCCATTTTTTCGTGGCGGCGCTAGGTTATGACCGGTAGCATTGTGGCGCCATGGAGGCTGTGGGGATGGCTGTGACGGTTGGGAAGCATACTTGACGTGCACGGCGGTGCTACTGCTGTTTCTTTTGGTTTTTTGATGAAGCTATCTTGCCTTTGGTGGCTGTGTCATATGGCTGCCGGCGGCACTTTGTTGTAATACCTCTGTCGAAATCATGAACTCTATTTGAACAATGTTTTTGTTTTGTTTTTGCCTTGGACGACAATTCAATCTTAAAGACTTGTGGCGACGGTGGTTCTGTCAGTGGTTCACGCGACACCGTCGGAGGTGTAGGATACGACTGTTGAATTTTCTTAAGGTCAAACTGTTAGGCTAGTGTGTCCCACGGATGGCGCTAATCTGTTGCTGTTAAAAATATGCTCCGCGTATATTGCAGAACTCGAGTCTAGACCGATGACCTGCAAGATAAAAAAAACGAGTGACCGCCGGGTGGGGTTCCTAGTGAAAACTCTCTGATGCTTAAGTCAGAGTGCAATTACATAATAGTGACTCTGAAAAAGCTTGAATTGTGTAGTTTTCTCATACCTAGAGGGGTAGACCCCTTTATATAGCTGTAGGAGAAGACTCCTAGTAGGACTGGGTCGTGGGCCAGATGTGTTAGGATCGCGTTAGGATTCTCGAGGATCGCGTCACGATCTTCGATAAGATAATATCGATCTCCCAGTTTGACTAGGATTGCCGGGTATTCTCCAATTTTTAGAAGTTATATTTGAGTTATATCACTAAAGATCACCTATATCGTAACCAAATGAGTTTGTGGGAGAGAGAATGCGGGCTTCTAAGAGTTAGGTTGACATTTTTCATTCAAGCTTGTAATTTATAATTTGACTTTAATATCCTTCAACTGATTATTAATGTAAAGCAATAAAAGTGAGAAGTCAAACACACGCATAAATAGTTTCTTACCCAAATAAAAATTGTCCTGGTTGTATCAATATAAAGATTTACGAATCCACTCACTTCGAAGACTTGCAACACGACGGTTGAGGGTAATGATGTACTTTTATTTGCAATAGTTTCTTAAAAGCCTAAATAAGGCTCATACAATGAAATGACCAATAGCAACTTGATAAAGACAAAATTCAATTTGAGCTACAATTTTAGGCATTCTTGAAAACTTTTCTCCATAATGTCACAGACCGAACTTTCTCGCTACGTCGAACTGTGCGGCACTTAGCGAACAAGTCCTTTTCTCGTGCTAAGTCAGCCTTCCATTCGGGCTGGGCGATGCTAAAAGCAAAAGAACCAAGAAGAATACAAGAGAGAGTTTGGGAGAATGTATGTTTGCATTGCTTGTGTACAAGAATACTTGTGTACTTTGGATAACTGAAGCCTCGGCTATTTTTACTAGTCCACCTCTCGACTGACGGTGGAGATACATTCCATCCTACGGATCATATTCTGCTTCTAGGATTCTCTAGCTATTTACAAGGTTCTCTACCATTCTAGAATCTTCTCTAGATCTATCTTTTATGTACAAGAAGAGTATAGAATATTCTGGAGACCTTGCCCAGTAATTGCCTAGTAAGCGTCCTCGTAAGCATCCTCGTAAGCGTCCATTAGGCGCCTGCATGGAATTTCTTCTAAAGTTAGCCTCCATAATAAAATTTTGTGGTACATTCTCTCACACCTAATCTCGCGACGCCCTCGTCGCAACCTCCTCGCGGTAGCGCTCCACAATATCTTGGAACTGCCAAAGATCGTATGCTCATTCCCATGTAGCTTTTCTATCCGGCAATCCCTTCCATTTCATCAAGTAGTGCCGCATTGGTGGAACACCTCGTCTTCGTTCGAGCCTGTCGCTAAGCACGTACTTGGCCTCTTTGTCATAGGACTTCACTACTGCTGTTGGTGCCCTATGATTCTCTCCACGGCTTGGGTCTTCCTTGCCGTCATAATGAGGCTTTAGTGAACTGACATGGAAGACCGGGTGAATCTTCAACCTCAGCAACAACTCTAACCGAAAGAATACTTTCCCAACCTTTGCCACGATGGGAAAGGGTCCTTCATACCTTCGAATTAGCCCTTTGTGTACTTTCCTTGAGGACTTAAACTGTTGCAGAAGCAGCTTTAACATTACCATGTCCCCAAGGTTGTACTCTTTCGGGCGCCGTCTCTTGTCTGCCCACTTCTTCATCTTACGCCCGACTTTGTCAAGGTAAGAGCGCGCCACGTCCGCTTGCTCGTTCCACGACCTTGCCACTTGCGCCGCCAATGGGCTTCTCCCCTTGTAGTCACCTGCCAATGTAAGAGGAGTGAGCGGTTGTTGCCCTATGGCAATCTCGAACGGACTTTGGTTTGTGGTCTCACTCTTCATCAAGTTGTACGAAAATTGCGCCACGTCCGGAAGTCTCGCCCAATCTATCTGGTTGGCACTAACAAAGTGCCATAGGTAACACTCGAGTAGAGCAATCTCCTATTCCGTCTGTCCATCTGTTTGGGGGTGAAAGCTCGTCGAAAAGTGCAGTTCCGAGCCAAGGAGTTTGAACAACTCCGTCCAAAACTTGCCCGTAAACCTTGGATCTCGGTCGCTCACTATGATCTTTGGTAGTCCCCAATATTTGACCACGTGTCTTAGAAATAAACGGGCTGCTTCCTCCGCTGTGCAGTCGGCTGGGGATGCTACGAATGTCGCATACTTGGAGAACCGGTCGACAACCACCATAATTGAGCCGCATACCTCCGATCTTGGCAAGCATGTGATGATGTCCATGCTTACACTCTCCCACGAATGTGCGGGGATTGGCAACTGCTCGAGTAAACCTGCCGGTAATTGGTTCTCCTCCTTGTCTTGTTGGCACACAAGACAAGTCCTCACATAGGCCTCTACTTCGTCCTTTATTTGGGGCCAATAATATGATGCCTCTACCAAGGCGTAGCTCCGTCGTTGCCCCTATGGCCTGCCCAGGGGGTGTCATGGGACTCTCGGATGATTGTTCTCCTCAAGTTGTTCCACTTAGGAACGTATATTCGTCGCCCTTTTGTGTAGAGTAGGCCGTCCTCCACCCAAAACTGTTGAGTTTGCCCATTCTCCGCAAGCTTGAGTAGGTCCTTGGCTAAAGGGTCATACTCTATTCCCTCCTTGATTTCTTCTAAGATATCCCCCTTCGCCTTAGACATTGCCCCAATTCTACCTTCCGACTGCATGTACCATTACATAGTTATAGTTACATAGTTATAAATAGCTAAAACTGTAGTTGTTAATTGATAGAGAGCCTAAAGGCGCTGTCTAATATAGTTACATGCATGTACCATTACATAGTTATAAATAGCTAAAACTGTAGTTGTTAATTGATAGAGAGCGTAGGGGCACGGCTGTATCAGCGGCGCTGTGTACAGGCGCGACGGGGTGTATAATGTGTCAGGGGCACTGTAGTGTGTCAGAGAGCCATGAGGCACGGCTGTGTCAGTGGCCCGGCGCATGGCGAGGCGGAGTGTGTGAGGTACCAGGGGCACTATAGTGTGTAAGAGAGCCATGGGACATGGCTGTATCAGTGGCACAGCGTATGGCACAGTGGAGTGTGTAAGGTGCCGAGGGCACTGTATTGTGACAAGGAGCTAAGGGGCGCAACTGTATCAGTGGCGCTGCAGAGTATGTATGGTGACGGAGCGTGCGCGCGGGTGACGAGGGTCGTGGAGACAGTGCCCGCGGGACAGGTGATAAGTGTCGCCAAAAGTACACTCGGGCGACGGGCGACGAGTGTTGCGAAGTCATCGCAGGCTACTAATGTCACAAAGTCAACGCGGGCGATGGACGTTGCAAAGTTGGCACGAGCAATGGATGTCGCGGAGTTGGCAAGGGGCAACAGACGTTGCGGAGTCGGCGCTGGCGACGAATGTTGTGGAGTTGGCAAGGGTGACAGACGTCGCAGAGTTGTCGCTGGAGATCGACGTTGTAGAGTTGGTGCGGGCGACGGACATCGAGGAGTTGTCGTGGGCGACGGACGTCGCAGAGTTGGCAAGGGTGACGAACGTTGCGGAGTTGGTGTGGGCGACGGATGTCTAGGAGTTGTCGCGGAGTTGGTAAGGGCGATGGACATCGCGAAAGCGTTGCGGGCAACGGACGTTACAGAAGCATCGCGGGCGATTAACGTCAATGAGTTGGTGAGGGCGACGGATGTCACGGAGTTGGCAAGGGCGACGGACGTCGCGGAGGTACACGACCCCTCGAAAAGATATGAAAGTGCTAAGGGAAAGGTTAAAGGCCAACCTTTGGGGAAAGGACAAGGCCAACCCCAAGGGGAGGCCGAGGTCGAGGCCGACCCCTAGGGTAAGGCCAAGTCCCACTTCCTTGGGCAAGTGCCAAGGCACACCAATGGGTGACGTGCGACATGCGACGGACAAGGCGCGATGAGGAGTCATGCAAAAATGAGTTTCTTCGTGACGAAGTCACGTAACAAGAGTGAGAAGTTTGACCGTTTGGAAGCGTTAAATATTTGTGCCGACGTGTTGTGCAAAAAAGGACCCCCACTGGGCCTTAGGTGCAACCAAGATAGGTTGGGAACACTATTCTTTCTATCTGATTTATTACTCTTCGTTGTCTGTGATTTGTCATAGTGTTACGTAGTACCCACTTTTTGTAGGAAACTGTAAAAAAAAGTTAGGATACCATACATTTGTTATGATCTACCAAAAATGTCCCCATGTCCTATTTTTCTTGACCAGTTAACGCCACCGATGCCGGCCACCACCACACATACATACACACTGGTGATCATCGCCTATCCAAATATCATTGATCATCATTGGACACACACACACACACACACTCACGCATTGCCATCATGATTGTCGTATGTCCCTTACCCAAGCGCACACAAACTGACCCAAAGCATAATCTGTACCACTAACGAAACCCACCGACCCACTATATGTACCACCCTCTAGCTTTTAATTGCCACATGTTGCCACTGTTAGGTCAAGTCCCACAACATCAATACATGGGGGTTGGTATTGGTTCTTATACCTGGTGGGCTTCTCCAACTCTTGAGCATGTTTTTTGGTTGGACACCAAGCTCAAAATTGTGTCAGAGTTAGGGCCCTGCCGCCTCATTTGATTCAAACGGGACTTAACTCTTATTTCAGAGGAGCACCTCTTATTTTCACGCTTAATATATGTATAATTTTTTTTATATATAAAAGCCTTAATATATGTGAGGGCGGGTGTCAAGTCTCATATCAACAATACATGAGATTTGGGTTGGTTCTAATACCTGGTAGGCTTCTCCAACTCTTGAGCATACTTTTTAGTTGGATACCAGGTTTAACAGTTATCACCACCGCATGTTGCCCTTACCAGTGTTATCAAAGGCACGCCTAGGCGCAAGGCGCACTCTAGGCGCCTCGCCTAGAGCTAGGTGCAGCCCCTTCGAAAAGGTGAGCGCCTTACACGCCCAGGTACAAGGCGGTGGTGGAGGGGCAAAGAAAAGCCCAAAAATCCTAATTTTTGATTTTATTTCGTCATGATATCATCTCAACTGTTCATTATTTTTTATTCTTTGTTTCCTAACATAATAAATCAATATCTAAACCACAAAAAAAGAATCTAAAATCCTCAATCCCTAATCAATCGATTGTCATATTATTGTTCATTGTGCTAGAGTCTCCAAATGTTATTCTTTTTAAGTAAATATACTCCTTTTCTTTAACTTGTAGACAAAGAAGATGAAATTGAGAAGGAATCTTTACTAAATTGGGAGTCCATAATTTCCCTTTGAGGAAAAACATTCTTGCTTTAGCCTTCGCCGATAAGGATGATTTTGTCATATTTAGCTGGCATCAACTACTTCTCATTATATCTGAAACTTTTTCTAGTGTTCAAAGTTTGTTAAATTACAATGTTCTGAAGAATTTTATGTGATTTTATTGGTTTAATGTACTAATATCTATTTATTTTTATTTTGCGCCTCACTTTGAAAAGGCGTGCGCCTGCGGCTTGCACCTAGGTTTCAGGGACCGTTTTGCGCTTTAGGTGCACCTGCGCCTTTAATAACTATGCCCTTACCCATAATCTCACACAGATATGGGCTCCCTTGTCCCCCTCTTTTGTCGTGGCAATGATTGTAGTTCGATTTGTATGGTGGGTTTGGTAGTGGTTTAAAAGAAAATGTGAACTCAATGCTTGACTCGAATAAATCAAACATCGTGTTTAAGGTACCCATATAAATTTTTATCCGAAACTTACTCTCTGATGATTGACAGTAACGATACACTTGTACTTCCAATCTTTTCCATTCACCACCTTGACCTAAAGATTTTACTAAATTGAGTGGGTTTAATAAGTTGGGCATTTACATACCACTGGTAGAAGATACAAATCAATGCTGCTCAATATATTTTTTAAATTAAAAAATAGCCCACCAAGACTTAATTGGGCTCATACAACGAAAAAATGAATTGCCAATAGCAACCCTCTAAGCAAAATTCAGTTCGAGCTTCAAATTTAGGCATTCTTGAATATTTTTCATCAATTCCATTGGACTATCATTTAGTTTATCACGCTGGAATTGTTTGTCGCACTCTGAAGGCTCACTAGCGAATAGTAGGCTCCATTAGGCCCTTTAGCTAGCAATGAAGAGTGACTTCCTTTCTCCACAATCTTTCCTTTATCCAACACGGCAATGGTGTTGCAGTTTTGTATAGTACTCAACCTGTGAGCCACAACCACACTAGTCCTTCCCACCATCAGACGCTCAAGGGCATCCTGTACCACTTTCTCTGATTGACTATCAAGTGCGCTCGTCGCCTCGTCCAACAATAACACTGATGGATTTTTTAAAATGGCACGAGCTATTGCAATGCGTTGCTTTTGACCTCCGGACAATTGTAATCCTCTGTCCCCACACCATGTATCGTATCCATTCTCTAATCCACCAATGAAATCGTGAGCGTTGGCAGCCTTAGCCGCCTCGATTATCTCCGTTTCATCAATTTTGTCCGGTATTCCATATGTAATATTTTGGCGTATGGTACCACTAAATAACGTAGGCTCTTGACTAACAAGTCCAATGCGTTTTCGGAGTGATCTTAGCTTATATGACTTTATATCTCGCCCATCAATTTTAATAGTACCTCTAAACGGGTCGTAAAAGCGCTCGATCAAACCAATAATCGTCGATTTACCAGAACCACTTGGCCCCACCAGTGCCGTTGATTTTCCAGCTTCTATTTTGATTGAGAAGCCTTTAAAGATCATAACATCTGGTCTAGCCGGGTATGCAAAATCAACGTTCTGCGCTTCCACGTGACCTATTATTTTATCAGGTTTGGACCCTTCCGGGTCTTCGGGTTCGATTTGGGTAGACCGATCCAGCACAGCAAAAACCGACCCGACTGCTTCCGAACCTTTGGACAGGTCATTGGTCATAGTCCCGGCCTCAGCAATGACCCGCCCAGTGCTAATCAAGATCATGAAAGTTTCAAGAAGTGCTTTTGATGTAATGTAGCCATCTGCAATGAGTTTGCCACCATACCAGAAGTCCAAGGCCCAAGTACACGTCATAAGGCTCTGGGAAGTTCCAAGCCCGATACCCGCAAACCATGATTGGCGGATACTTTCTCGTCGCGGGCCTTGTTGGGCCCGAGCAAGCATCTGGAGGATTCGGGCTTGGGAGGAAAAGGCCGTGACGGTTCGGAGGTTCGAGACCGCTTCAGCTGCGAGCTTGCTGCTTTCTTCTTGGGCTTTGATGGCCTTTGCGGACATGTTTTTTAGCAGGACACGCTTGCAATAGAAGCTGCAAATGATGAGGGGCTGGACTGCCATCATAACGATCGCGAGCCTCCATGCAATGATGAGGCCCATCGTGCAAGCAACTGTTACTGCTGAGAAAGTCTGGATGAGAAGTGCCATCCTATCTCCCACTAAAGATCTCACCTGCAGAATTAATTAAGAAACATAAAAAATGTGTCATTTTTAGTCATTTAGAAATGCACCAAATAATGTGTACTTCTAATCGCTTGTACACTTTTTGGGGTTGACTGCCCATTTTTGTTCCTGAAAGTTCCATTCGTGTCAGCAGCATAGAAATAGCTTAATATGGTGTGGAGTAAGAAAATAGCATTTTTTTTTCTAGTGTCTTTGGTGCGGCATATCACAAAAACCAGAGAATAATGAGGTTTGCAAGACTAATGTGATGACAAAGACAATCTTAGTTGGAATAATGATGCATACACGTCCTCGATGCAATATTTTATTAGTTGGACAAACGAAATACGCATGTACACTAGGTCAATGAATCAAATTTATGCGTCAAATGCATTAAATGATTGCACGCTAGTCACTTACTCACCACATTTGCATCTTTGGCAAGCCTAGAGCAAATAGCACCAGTAGCATTCTCATCCCGATCAAACCACCCTACTTCGAAAGTGAGTATCTTGGACAACATCCTTTCCCTGATCCTCCTCGTCAAGTTCTCTCCCATGACCGCAAAATTATAATGCTCAACTATATTGACCAGAAAAGAGAACACTGCAATCCCCACAAAAGACAAGGCGTACGTTCTCGTCTGCGCCTTGATCTCACTATGATCCGTTAAGAAATATACCGATATCATTGACGCCAACGTGAACGAATAAACTGGTTGAACTGCACCGAATAGAATCGCACTTATACACCCCAACGTCGCTTGCCTCCATTCAGGTTGGTTCATTGCTAGTAGCCTTCGAAATGAAGGTACTTGAAAAACTTGATCACGAGGAGTGGTGGCATCCAGCCCTTCTCTCGGGCTCGGTTCAATTGAGCTTGCCGAGTTGGACCGGCTCGCCATTGAAAGTTTGCGGCTACTCGAGTTGTGCATATTGTCAATGCTTACATCGGGTGATGACGTGATTGCAAGTGCTGCTTCAGTTTTTTGTGCTTGTTGGAGGCGGACTAGTGATGTGTAGTGCCCGTTCTCTTCTTGGATTAGCTGGTCATGTGAGCCGGTCTCCTTGATCTGACCGTCCTGGACAACTGCGATGATGTTAGCATTTCGGATGGTGGAGAGGCGGTGGGCAACGATTATGGTGGTGCGGCCCATGGCGGCCTTGTCTAGTGCTTCCTGGACGACTCGTTCTGATTCCGTATCAAGCGCGCTGGTTGCCTCGTCAAGTAGGAGGATACGAGGTGTTTTGATTATGGCTCGTGCAATAGCTATTCTCTGCTTTTGTCCCCCAGATATTTGAACACCTCTCTCGCCCACCTGCATATATGTTCGGCAACAAATTTAGAGGGAAACTAAACAACAACCAACTTTTTTTCTAAATCACTAAATGAACACATAACTGTGCATCCAAATAAGAAGGGACTCATGGAAAAATTATTGATCTCTCAGTGCAACTAATGGCACTGGCAAAGTTTATAGTCACAGGTAAGTTGTTAAATCTGTTGCAGGGGTTGAGCTAAGCATATTTTGCAATTTGAAGAGGCAAAGCAGAACAAACCTGGGTATCATAGCCCTGAGGCAATTGAGAGATGAAGCTATGAGCATTAGAAGCCTTGGCAGCCTCAATAACCTCTTCCATCGACGCATCTTCCTTGCCAAAAAGTATATTCTCTTTGATTGTGGTGGCAAACAGTGCAGGCTCTTGACTCACTAGTCCCATCTGTGACCTTAGCCACCTGAGCTGAAGCTTATCTGTGGGAACACCATCAAGTAGGATCTCACCTCCAAGAGGATCATAAAACCTTTGCAGCAACGCGATCACCGTGGACTTCCCTGAACCACTTCCTCCTACTAGTGCCACTGTAAGTCCCGCAGGAATTTTCAGGTTGAAATCTCTGAAAATAACGGTCTCGGGTCTTGAAGGGTATGCGAATTCCACATGTTTTAATTCGACTTCACCAGAAAGGTTTTGTAAAATTTGCCCTTCCATGTTGTCTGAATCAATTTTGGGTACTCTTTCTATGATTTCCATAATGCGCTCACCAGCTGCAGATGCTTCAAAGAAGTACTTCACAGTTGGCAATGCTGATCCTAATGCCCTGTTCAACACGAACAAAGAAGATTCTTTCAAAATCTTATTCCAATAGTGAAAGAATTTATGCATACCTAAAGAAGTTATAAAGCAAAGACTTTTGAAAAATATTATACATTTTCAAAATAGAATCAGATTAAGAAATTTTGAGTTTAGATTACTTAGCACAAAACCTGTATATCGTCGTTAAAAGAACTTAGTACTTTTTTTCTTTTCTGGAGGTGCAATTTCAACTCTAATCTTCTCTCTTGTCATTGAACCCTTGAGTTTCAATCCCTTTGGCAGCAGTTTGATGCCAATTGGTAGGAACAAGGTAATTTCTGATGCCCCAAGGGTCCTACTGCAAAAAGAGGAGACTGAGCAATAACCCAAAGGTTGAGATAATTGCATGGTAACTCCTTTTTTCCTGTATTATATGCTTGACCTATTGAAAAGCGTATATAAATTTATTTGGGATCAAGGAAACTAAAAAACTAGAAGGTTACGATGATTACAGTCCACCGATGGCAATAGCAGCACCCACTACGTAGACCGTGCCTCCTCTTGCACCGTGGTACATGACCAATCTGCTGCCATAATAAGCCATGAAAGACCAAATAGCAAAAATAACGGCATTGCTACCGATGGCCAAGCCTTTTGCTAATCCCTGCTTCAGTCCCAATTCTACAGTCCCTTGAAGGGCTGCAGAGTACTCGGCAATGGTCTTGCTCTCTCCGACAAAGGAATAAACTGTTCTAACAGAAGATATCGCCTGCTCCACTATTGCACCGGCCTTATTGTACTCATCCCTCATCTTTCTGGCGATGCCCATAATAGCCCTTCCATACATCAAACCAGGTATAATGAGAAGTACCACAAATGGGAATCCCACAATAGTTAGTCTCCACAGCAACGCGAATGCCACCACATAGGCCCCAACGAAAGTTGCCACATTCATCACAATGACTGGAACCTATCATTCAGTAGATATACAAAAGGTGAGACTTCTTTTGCAGCTTAATGACATGATTACCACTAGCTTTGGAGTGGTAAGCATTGAAACTCTGTTTCATTGACGTAAAAAAGTAAAAATAGTGAGTTCAAGAACAATGGCACTGACCTTGTCGCTTATAACTTCTTGTATAATAAGACTATCACTGGATACGCTTGTGATGACCTCGGCTGTACTCGTCACATGCAGATCGAAGTAGCCCACGTCTTGCCTTAGCACTGCTTTCAAATACCTTTCCCTTAATCTTGAAGCTTGTCTCTCTGCTGTCCTTGTCCAACAGTATCCCTCTAAAAAACGAACCAAGAAGTAAATTAAATAGGACAATGAATGAGCAATTATATACGTACCATAAAAATTGATAAGCGGGATAATCTTGTGGTTTTCTGTAAGTAGTCAAATGCCTCTTCTAAGCACCGACAAAAGTACAGGAGAGAAAGAACAGCTGCCCGAATTAGTGAAACTCACCAAGGAAACAAACGACCCACTGTCCACAAGCTATGTAACACAAGTTCAATGCGTTCTGAATTAATGCCAAGCACCAAGAACCAATTAGCTCTTCGTTTAGCAGTAAAATAAAAGCTTAAAATGTGAAGTAATCGCGTGTTGGACCTTGTTGATGTTGTTGGTGAAATTTTGTGCGAGTGAGATGGACGAGCCACCAAGATTGTTCACGAGCTTGCTGGCCATGATCAATATCACCGGCATGGCAACTCCGTCACCCACGGCCCCTATGAAGCCGAGGGTCATCAAGAACAAGTCAGTGCCGTCAGCATGCCTGAAAATGGATGGAAGTGGAACACAAGAGCCATGCCTCTTCTTCTGAGCCATCTTAACGGTTTTCTTGCCACTCAATCTTACTTGCTTTTTCAAACGAGGACTGCGTATATATAGACTGTAGTGCATGTGGGTTTGGTAAAAGATTTGGAGTGCGTATATGCTGACAGCATGGTCAAAGATTCTAGGTTTCACTGTGTTCAATTGACAAGGGGAATTGATCTACGTGTATACTATAGCCACGTCTTGAAAATTTCCAGCACACGTGACTTTAGAACCTCAGTATGCTGTCATTAGTGACGCTGGCAACGTGGCTTGAAGCCTTAAAAACAAGTGTATCGCTTGCTCTAATTTGGCAAAGAGCATACCACAATGGTAGAATAAAAATTTAGTTTGTACCTAATAAAATGAATGTACCGTATGTGACACGGTAACTACTTTGGTATAACCGCTGTGAATTACTTTCAGCCTAATCTTTATACATTGAAGCCCTTTTTAGTTTAGTCATTGTTGAATAATTGCTGAAATCTTTTCCATGTAAAAGCATTTAGTTAAAATTCAATTGGCAATGCGTGGAGAGATCCGCCGAGCTTAGTATATATTGAAGTATTAGTTATATATTCCTGATGCGAAATTTATGTTTCAACACGCCTCCTCACGTATGACCACTTTTTTTTTTTTTGAGTGGGCCAAATATGTGAATGAATTAAACTGAGTAGCGATAGATATAGTTTTGAATTATCTACATATCTGCTACGTCTAGATCGACTAGCTCTGATAATTAATGTCAAACCTCCAATTTAAAAAGCAATTGACAATATGAAGATGTCCACAAGATTTATGTATTGAAGATTTAGTTATTACCTCTTCGATCTGAGATTTATATCATAAATCTCGAAAGTATGTTCTAGGATTCAAAGTTTACGTTCTTTTGCAATTTGACGTATCACTCACAAAAGGAAGAAAATATAATGTTTGAAATGTTTCTTTTAACATGGCAACATAGCAAATTTGAAAATAAGTAGGAATCACAATAATATAATTATATAGCACAACTAAAAAGTTCCTCAAGGGACAAAGCAAATGATAGAAAAGAAGAGCACCTTAGAATATATCTCTGCAACAACAAATCATTTTTGTTCAAAAAGACCGTTGTTTTCATTATATAGGCTGCATGTAAGCAATTGAATAATGTGACATGAGACGACAGATTCAAACTTTAGTGGTAACACGTTGCTCTTGATAACAAAAAGTATCGTCGCAAATACTTTTTACAAAGGCAAAGGAATCAGCAGCGCCGCTGACAAAACGTAGACTTTCAGCTTATTTATTTGGTTGCAGAACTAATGATATACAAAGCACTGAAAATCTTTTTCAAGATAATAGGTTTGAACAGCGCAAGGTACCTGCTGTTCTATCCATCTTTAAGTTTATTAATTTGCTTGTAGAACTTATGCTCTACCTTTTTCCTGGGTAGGCCAGTATGCACTCTTTCGCCTTGAAGAAAATCATTCAAGAAACTAAGCTTGAACAGCACAAGGTACCTGTTATTTTTTGTTTTTAAATAAAACTTCTCGGAAACATCATTACCAAGGTTAGCGATTTGAATTCGATCATTGACGGTTTAAACTTCTCGAGGGTATTGGTCACTTTTGCAGGTGCGAGTAAATCAGAGTCAGAGAGGTGCATGGTCAAACAAGATGCTGCCTTTCTTCTTGTGCTGAGTTGGGCTCTATCGTGTCTTAGTTGGTGTCTTCTGTTCAGAAAATTATTATTATTATGATATAAAACAGTAATCTAAAGAAGTAGAACAGCATAAGCTTAAAAGAAAAATAACATTGCGCTTGTGTCTGGGAACTGTTGGTTTTTTTTTTTTTTTTTAAATGATTGTGATAGAGCAGCCTCTATAGCGGGAAATCGTGCCAGTTAATGTGCGGTGGATTTCGAAAAAAATCTTGAGTACAGTGATGATAAATATGATGCGTTGTTATAAAAATTTTAAATCTAACCAAATAGAATGATTTCTAGATAATGAAGAACCAAGAATCTTCTCATCTTGTCCCCGTTGGTTGCACCACTTAGTATATGTCACGCTGTATTCGAGTATTTCCTTGGACTCCCCTAGATTAGTGAAGACCGTAAAACTTACTTGTCTTGTACTTGAAAAGTTTTTTAGATAAATTTTAAAATGATCAAACCTATTTAAACAATTTAAAATAGAGCTCTTAAGAGGCTTAGGAGTTTTAAGTTATCTCCACTTTCATAGCGTAGTCTTGGTGCCTAACCTTCTACTTCTTTAATCACGCTTGGCGTCAAGGGTAATCAAATACTACTGACTCGAGTCTAACCGTTAACCTAGGATCCCTTCTGACTCAAGTGTTAGGTGTTTAACGAAAAAATAAAGTGTTTAAAATATTCAAAAGCCCAAAAAAAAAGATAAAATATAAAAAATACAAACTTTCCGAGAAACATTTTTTTACTAACAAAGATATTAAATTACCCTCATATTGTCTTACAAAAAAGAAAAGATAAACCGTAGAAAAGTAACTTTTTTGTTATGTAGCAATCAATTGTCAAAATAAAAACTTGACGTTCTTTATAATCACGAAAGTAATCTCGAGTTCATAGTAAATGCCTTTTTAACATTTTTCTCAACTTGCGCAATCAAAGAAATTGTGAGAAAATCATCATCTATCTTAATTCGGAGTCGAGTCTTGACCATCTTCATAGCTAAAAATACTTCCATTAGTTACAGTATCATTCACTTTGTGTACTAATCATATAATTTTACTAATCTTGAATGAAAGAGCTTATAGCACACATAAATATATATATCAGTAACGTGACGATTAAATTATATGAGCACATAAAAAATAAACTAACCTTGATCAATTCTTTTCTTTGGTAATATGGAAATTGGAACTTGGAAGAATGAAAATGGAGGAGGAGAAAAAAAAAGATAAAGACTGTGACAGTTGGTGGCATAAAATTCTATTAGCAAAAAAAATCCCAATAAATTAATGTTACGATACAGTAGTTTACTGTATCAATATAAAATATTCATTATACAAAGCTTAAAAAGTTTCTCAAAATTTGGGAGGCGACCGTAGTACACCCCCCCCCCCCCCCAGCGGGCTCTTTACTTGGCCCGTTGGTCCAAAATGACCATTGATTGGTTAAAGACTGTTGCTAGTATCACGTCAATGAAAAGAGCGGATAAGATCATAAAATTTCAGATTTCCAGTGTAAATAAATTGAAAATTTTCTCTACTACTGTGGGCATTTAAATCTTTATGTCACTGGGCTGCAAAAGATGGGTATTTTTCCATTATTGGGAGAAGCGTCAAGTGTCCGTGATTGTAACGCCCCCAGAAATTCGGAGTTCTGCCGCCCTGAACTCCCAAGTCGTTAACTTACCAGATCATATCAAACATGTCAAATCTGTTCACTAATTCAGACTTCAAAATATTTAATCCAATACCAACTCAAATTCTTCAAATACAAGTTTACAGAACTTTTTAAACTTGCTCTATTAAAACATAGGTTCTTTATAACTCAAAACCTTTTAAAACAAGGTGACAGTTCCGGCCCATGCAGGAGTTTCACATCACTGTAGTGGCGGGCTAACCGAAACCTCAAACAGACTTTAACCTTTTCTTGAACTTGCTACAACTTATCATTACCTGTAGAAGGGGAATCAAACGGAGGGTGAGCTTTTAAGAACTCAGTGACATCGTACAAGGACAAATAAAAGAATTACAAAATGATTTTAAGAATCCAGCAGATGAAGATTTTCATAGTACTTCGGTCGAAAATTCAATGATTCCCCAAAAGGATCCAAATTCATCAGAAATAAAATACCAAAAGAGACAAATGCCATCATGATGGGTTCCAAAACGATCAGTAAAAGATTATTTTCAAAATCATCATTCCCATAATACGACAGAGCTTTCTCGAGGTATTTCAAACCAAGTGAGATAATCATTTCTTAGTCATATCCGTAACAATCATGGTACATATGGTGCGAATAAAATAAAAAAATCAACATTCATCATAAGCGGTTATAATGTCACTCAGGCAAAGTTGGTAGTGTACACATGCATGCTGTACCATAATAAATACTAGTCCCACTGTGTACTAGCCTGCTTTTCATGCAGAATTCAAACAAGCCTTATTACGCACTCCCACAAAACGGAAACCCAGGTCAACACAGAAAAATCAACAATATCAATGAGCTTTAACATAAGTTCAATTTACCAACTTCAATTCGGATTCCAATAAGAATAATCATACTGACATAAGTTTACATTCGAAATTTCAGAAGAAAATCACAAATACACAGCAAAAATGATTGCGAATAGTTATCGAATTCAGGCATGACAATTTGGAAAAATGGATACAAACAATTATCAAATTTGCTCAGCATGCAATAACAGGTGAGCATCACAAGATTTTCAAATAATCGATTCTGGTTCAACATTGGGGTTTCATGAGCAATAATATGCTGATATCAATACATAATTCAGAGTTCGACATTAGTCATAAATATATCAAAATAGTACTTATGGGTACGAGTTATTAAAACAAGGGTTCGGAGGAAAGTCGTTACCTAGGGTTCAGATAGAATCTCTTACCTGGATCTGTAGCTAAATTATCCTAACCGGAAAGTCTTTAACTTTAACCTAAACAAAATAATTAAATCGTCAGAATACAACCTGCAGTACAATATTATAACTTAATATGGACTCACACATGCTCCCAAAATGAACCTTCCTCACCACATATTATAATTACCAAAATGCCCATAGGTGTAAAATTTTCAAAATGTCCCTCTCGAACTTAAATCACCCAAACGGCCTTCCTGTAGGTAGAATCACCCGAATAACCTTACTGTATGACAATTTACACAAAAATACCTTTTACGTGTAAAATTACCAAAATACCGCTTGGGTGGGAAATTACCAAAATGCCCCTTAGAGTTTCTAGTGCGGAAAAAAATCTCAAAAATATATTCAAACACTATTTTAAGTATCCTGATATCATTTATGTCCGAACTAATGTCCGGATCGAACGCTCATAAGTCGGCTCAGTTAAAAATAGCTATTGACTTCAGAATGATACGAAATTTTATGCAATGAAATATTTCAGTAAAATAAGTTTTGCTAAAATTTTCAGATTAAAATAACTTGGTTTGGTATGCTAAATAAATGGTTAACTCTTTTTAATCGATATCCTAATTTAGTGTCTTTTGCGAACATTGAAAATTCCCGAAAAATTCTAGAGTGTATGACTCATAAAAATATTATGGGTCACAGTTTTGCACTTTGTCCAATTTTGACCTTAACCATTTATAAGAATTTGTTGAAAAACTGCCTAATTAAGTTTTTTTAGCATTAGCGACAAAAATAATTACTATTCAAATCACATCACCTAGTATTTCACCTTCACCCACACACACTTATCTTCTTCAACCCCACTGCCCAGCGCCAAACCCACCCCCGTAGGACCTTCTCTTCACTCACTAACACCCACATAATTACGTATATACACACAGTCACACACACAATAACACTCCTTAGTCATCCTAACACACCTAAACACACACATTAATACCCATATCCACACCCTTTACACGCCTACACTCACTATCCACCAAGAACACACTGTTCACCAAGAACTCACTCTGCCACCTCCTTTCATCTCTCGGCCATTCATCCAACTACTCCCAACACCCCTACGCAAGTGGATTATACCTAAATACATGCCTTAACACATAAATTAAACAACTTATCTTCACAATCATGCACCCATTCACACACCACAGTCACGAACACACACACACACACACACACACACACCACTTATATGAGACACACACTAAACTCACAGATTACATCCTAATACGCATAGTACACACACCATTCACACTCTTCCAACTCGAATTCAAGCTATAACTCCACCTAACTCACTAAACCGAAGCACCCAGTCGCACAAACCGTGTGTTCTTCATAAGCTTATTTTCACACACTCAATACACAGCCTAAGGTCTTCATCAAGGAGATCCTCTGCCTCCTTTTATCTTCATTACTGTCATGGAAGGCCTCAGCAGATTTTTATCCAAAGCTGTTAACTTAGGTATGACTAAGAACTTCTCTGTGGCCCTTTTGCAAGGATCCAATCTGGACGTATCTCTTATTTTATTTGCTAATGAGATGCTGTATTTTCTCTTTATAAGGCTGATGAAAGGCAATTTCATTGTCTTTGTTCTATCAAGAGTGAACTTATTTCTCTGGGTGATGTTCCAGAGATTTGAGTCTTTAGCATCTATGTTGGGGTGCAATACGATATCCTTTCCAGTTACATATTTGGCTGTGTCAGAGTTGAGATTACACTCAAATTGACATATAACTAAATTATAACACCGATCAAGGATCACCTTAAGAGAATTTTCCTGAGATTTACCCTTTTTGTTCCTTCTTCCCCCTTTTTATTTTTTCTTTTTTTCCTGTTTCCTGCTCTGTTCTTCTCCTGGTCCTGTTTGTTCTTCTTTCCCAAAATGGCAAGTCCTCTTTTTTTTTTTTTCCCTTTCTTCTTCCTTCTTTCCTTTTGGTCTACTTCTCTCCTTTTTTTTCTTTTTTTCTTTTTTCCTCTCACCTGAGACTCCTTTATCTATCCACTATTAAATCATTAACTTAGCTTAGTCACCTAAGCTAGTAGGAGGTGTCAAGTTAAAAAAAATGGCTTCTAAATCAATTTTACAAAATTGCACAAATGATCAAAACTTTTAATATTTGCAAAATAGCCCCGAATATTTCAAAAATTATATTTTTGTTTCAAAATCTTTTTAACCTTCAATACCCTACTAACATCCGAGCATTGCTCAAAATTATCGTCCGTTTATTTTTTCGGAGCTCAGATGGTTATTTTAGCCGGCTCCTGAAATTCAGGATATTACAGTGTCGTGTAACTGAGAAAGAGAAGACAATATGTGGCAAAAAATGAAAGTACAAGTGGAGACAGGAAATGATAAGGCAAAAAATTGGGAATGTCTTGAACATTGCCGAACTTTTTAACCTGTGCGCAAGTATCGCTTTTTGTGGGACATAGAGAATATTTATAAATTTAGACATTACTAACAAGCTCTTTATAAATATACTATTGTAATTCACACTTCTCATTTTAACTTATAAATTTGTGAAAAATAGTATTCAAAGAACATAAAGAAGTTTTCATATTTTACGATATATAAATAAAGTTAAGTTTCATATTCTGTAATTCTGAAAATGGTACCTAAACAAGTTATATTATTTTTATATTTATAGAGATAAAATAGTAAAAACAATACTAGTAGAGAGAATCATAAAGAAGATCTCAAGCTGGACAACCCAATACTTATCATATGCTAGCAGACTCCAACTGGCCATTTCAATCTTGATAAGTATGAAAGTTTATTGGTGTACAATATTTGTACTACCTAAGAAGATAACTAATCAGATTGAAGGCAAGATCAGTGCATTTGTATGGCATGGTAAAGACATTCAATGCACTGGGGCAAAAGTCTCTTGGAAAGAGTTGTGTCTTCCCAAAAGATAAGGTGGCCTTGGCTTAAAGAGGTTAGCAGAATGGAACAAAGCAGCAAGCTGGAAACATTTATGGGACTTGACTAGTAAAAAAAATGCACTATGGGTAAAATAGTGTTGCACATATGTTATAAAGCATAGACATTTGTGGACTTTCAAACCACCAATGAATTTATCCTGGACTTGGAGAAAACTTGTAAAAATGAGGAATCAAATGGTACAGTTATGTACATACAAAGTAGGGAATGGGGAAGACATATGGCTATGGATTAATAGATGGATTGGAGAGGAGACATTACTCAATAGATTGTGGCATAGAGTAATGTATGATGCTAGATTGAATATGCATAGCAAAGTCAGTGCTATTATGCAAGGGGAAGCATGGACTTTACCAAGTATCAGATCAAATGAACGGAGGTTCCTCAACCAATTGCTGGGATAGGGGGCAAGCAAACAAAATCAGCTAGAAACTTCATCCTAGTGGCAACTTCACTATAAAATCAGCATGGGAAGGCCTGAGAACAAAATCATCAGCAGTTAATTGGTGAAAATTAATTTGGTTTCCAGGTAATATACCCAAATGTGCTTTGATGTTGTGGCTAATTAGCAAAGGAGGCATCATAACCAAGAGCAAACTGAAAACTTGGAATCCGATAATAGATAATACATGTGATCTTTGTGGAAAATACCCTGAGACCATAGACCGTTTATTCCTGCAATGTGAGTATGCATAGGAACTGTGGCAAATGGTGCTGAGTAAACAGAGGATACACATAAACAAAGGAACATGGAACCAATTTTTGCATGAAGTAGCCAAAGTATGCAAGGGGAAAGTTTCCACGCTAAGCTTAACAAACTAGTGGTGGCGGTGGCGGTGGCGGTGGCGGTGGCAGTGGCAGTGACAACATATGGAATTTAACAAGAAAGAAATCTTAGAGTATTTGAGCACCAAAGTTCCAGTGTACAGGGATGCCTTCATGTTATACAAAATTGGCTTAAATATAAAGTTTATAACTGGGCAGATGTTCTAGTCACAGAGAAAAATGAACAGATATGCCACACATGGGGAATGAATACTCACAAAGTACTAAAGAAAGGAGATTAGAAAGGGGCATATGTTTTTTGTACTGAGATGTATACAAACTGTATAGGTAGGTGTGATATAAACTGTATAGTACTGTGATGTATACTTGCAAATTGATTGAGCATAATGGAAATAATATGGACTTTTGACCCCAAAAAAAATAATAAAAAAAAAATTTGGTAAAGAAACAAAGTAATAATGATTTGGTACCAAAAATTAAAGGTTCACGGTTTAAAAACGAGAACCTTAATAAAAAACCAAATCAAAGGTCCACAAAAGTAGAATATATTATTTAGTATGAGATACATGGGCTTGATTATTTGTGGCTCTCGAATATATTGCCTTTCTATTCCTTGTGAGTCTTAGCAACTCCTTTTGTCACATGATATAAAGGGTTTTAAATGATCGATCATCCAACGGTTCAAAATTATAAATAGGCAAGAGGAGTGTAAGTCAACTGCCTAGGAATGCAAGTCAACCGCCGTTTATTGGGATCCAAACGGCCGCAGGCCTGCACCACCTTAGCTTGTCTCCGCTTATATTGTCGTCGACTTTGCAGCATTACCACCGCCCACCCATAAATCCTTTCCAGTTCCACCCCTAATTCTATCAAATTGGAGATTACTGAATTTTTTTACATTAGAGCATGAGATTAGAGTTTTAATTTAGGTTATGAAACTGTTATTACTGCGGGAATCTTGTGGCGCATATTGTGTCTAAATCGAGCAGCATTGTCTGGGCTGCCAAGAGTGAGACACATTGCTACTTTGCCTTTTAAAAGAATAAAAACTTGGTATATTCTTCTGACTCATGCTAGTAGGAGGACCTGTTTCAATCAACAAGATGTAAAATCTGATTATTTAGAAAGCTGATTGTATTATTTATTTTTTTAATTTGACTTGTCAAACAATACTTTGTTGATCAACGAAACTACGTGAGTTCAAATATATTTTTACATATTCAAATTCCATCCTAGAAGTTTGAAAAACGTTAAGAGGGGACAAGCATTATTAAACATTCCAGGATGTTACCATGGGGATTCTTTTTGAAGCTACTTCTTGTATTTAAAGTGGCATCACAATGGAGCATTCCCTTCATGACATTCCAGAAAAGAATAATTACATCCAAAAGCTTTCAGTGTTCTTTTTTCGGGATATTGGAAAACAAATAGGTAAGCGATCAACCAATATTGGGTCTGGAATGAGGCTCATGCTATTTGCTGCAATCATTTAAGGAGTTAGAACTGCATAGACTAGTTTGAATGTCCAATGTTCAGTTCCTTATGCATTTTCCCATCCTTACCTATACATTTACCGATTAAAAGCTATTATCGGCTAGGTTTCATAGCCCGTCGAACATAAGCACCTCATGGTAGATGTACTTCTATTCGAAGATAATTGTGTTCAGCCTTGTGATTGCTTGGCCTTCATGGATATCACCCCGTCAATCATTTGACAGGAAAGCGAAAAGCCGAATACTCTTGCACTAGTTAATCGTGCGAGTTACACTGGGTGTTCTTTGAAGGCTGACCAGTGAGTAATAGGCTCCATTGGACCCTTTAGCTATCAATGAAGAGTGAGTCCCCCTTTCCACCACCTTCCCTTTGTCCAATACAGCGATTATATCGCAGTTCTGGATAGTACTTAACCTATGGGCTACAACAACGCTGGTCCTGCCAACCATTACTCGCTCAAGTGCGTCTTGTACCACTTTCTCTGATTGACTGTCAAGGGCGCTGGTTGCCTCATCTAGCAATAACACCGCGGGGTTTTTCAGTATAGCCCGGGCTATTGCTATGCGTTGCTTTTGGCCTCCAGAAAGCTGCAAGCCTTTATCTCCGCACCAAGTTTCATAGCCATCTTTCAGTCCAGCAATGAAATCATGTGCATTGGCTGCCTTAGCTGCCTCAATGATCTCTGTTTCGTCTACTTTATCATCTGCCCCATACATAATGTTTTCACGTATTGTACCCGCAAATAAAGTAGGCTCTTGGCTCACAAGTGCAATGTGCCTTCTTAATGACCTAAGATGGAATGACCTTATGTCTCGGCCATCAATTTTCACCGTGCCATGAAGCGGATCATAAAATCTCTCGATCAAACCAATTATCGTCGATTTCCCAGACCCACTTTGCCCTACTAATGCCGTTGATTTCCCCGCTTCTATGCTGATCGAAAAACCTTTGAAGATTGTCACGTCAGGCCTGGCTGGATATGCAAACTCAACGTCACGTAGCTCCACATTACCTGTTATCTTGCTGGGTTCGTAACCTTCTGGGTCTTCGGGCTCAATCAGGGTATACCGATCCAGAACAGCAAAAACTGACCCAACTGCATCAGAACCTTTGGCGAGGTCATTGGTCATGGTTCCAGCATCGGCAATGACGCGCCCAGTGCTTACTAAGATCATGAAGGTCTCGAAAAGTGCCTTGGACCCAATAGAGCCATCTGCGATGAGTTTGCCGCCATACCAAAAATCCAAAGCCCAAGTGCATGCCATGAGGCTCTGGGAGGTTCCGAGGCCGATACCCGCGAACCACGACTGTCGAATACTTTCTCGTCGTGGGCCTTCCTGGGCCTGTTCAAGCATTTTTAGGATTCGGGCTTGGGAGGAAAAGGCCGTGACGGTTCGGAGGTTCGAGACCGCTTCAGCTGCAAGCTTGCTGCTTTCATCTTGGGCTTTGATGGCCTTCGCGGACATGTTTTTTAGCAGGACACGCTTGCAGTAATAACAGGATATGATAATGGGCTGGACGGCGATCATGACCAAAGCGAGCTTCCACGCAATGACCAAGCCCATAGTGCAAGCAATTGTCACTGCTGAGAATGTTTGTATTAGAAGTGCCATCCGGTCACCCACCAGGGATCTCACCTGCACAAATAGAACCCCTCGATTTAGGCAAGAGTTCATCTAGATTCCTCATAATTGTGGCGTACAGTGCACCCAAAAGGACTCAGAACCAAATGAGCAGAAAAATGGATACTGTGATCGAGAAAGTTATGAAGAAATTAGAAAAATAGTCGTCAACTATTATGCACATAGAAGTGTGTAACTTCAAGTTGCTAGATTTTTTTAGCCTTCTTAACAAGGAGTATATTTTCCGTGATGGCCAACCACGATAGCGTGGTAGACAATTTAAGAACCAGAGTAGAGACTGGGAACTTCGCGATGGTTAAGTGATTATCATGCATCAAATGTTTAATGCTCTTTAATGGTCATTATGTCAGAGTTATATATGAACTTATCTATGATCGCCCAAATATTGATGTTCTCGAGAGCGTACGTGTACACACTCATGTGCAGTATGTATATATGTATCCATACATGGCTAGAAGAGTAGTAAGCTACGTACCACATTGGCATCTTTGGCGAGTCTAGAACAAACAGCGCCACTAGCATTCTCATCCTTATCAAACCACCCAATTTCAAAAGTGAGTATCTTCGTCAACATCCTCTCCCTAATCCTCTTCGTCAAGCTCTCCCCCATGGCCGCAAAATTATAATGCTGAATTACATTAATTATGAGTGAGAACACGGCCAACCCAACAAAGCACAAAGCGTACGTCCTTGTTTTCTCCTTGATTTCACTATGATGTGGCAAGAAATACACCGATATCATCGACCCCAATGCATAGGCATATACCGGCTGAACTGCACCAAATAGCACTGCACCCACACACCCTAAGGTCGCTTCTTTCCATTCCGGAAGATTCATAGCAAGCAGTCTTCGAAATGAAGGTACTGGGAAAACTTGATCATTGGGAATTGTTGGGTGGTCACCTCCTCCACGGCTCTGTGCAACTGAGTTGGCTGAGCTGGACCTACTCACCATTGATAGCCTGCGACTGCTTGTGTTGTATGCGTCAATGTTTGTCACTGATGATGACGTGGTGCCAGCTGCAGTTGCAACTGCTTCTTCGTTTTTATCAGTCTGTTGAAGGCGGATTAGTGATGTGTACAGACCGTTGTCATCCTGGATTAGGCTGTCGTGGGAGCCTGTCTCCATGACCTGGCCGTTCTGGACGACGGTGATGAGGTCTGCATTTCGGATGGTTGAGAGACGGTGGGCGATGATGATGGTCGTGCGGCCGACGCTGGCCTTGTCGAGTGCTTCCTGGACGATGCGTTCTGATTCAGAGTCAAGTGCGCTGGTTGCCTCGTCCAGTAGGAGGATACGTGGTGCCTTGATTATGGCTCGTGCTATTGCTATTCTCTGCTTTTGTCCCCCTGACATTTGGACGCCTCGCTCACCAACCTGTATACATGTAAATTAGTAAGGGACAATCCTGGAGTTCCAAGGAAAAGTTGAGATGTTGAAGTCTGCCATACGATTTGTGCTAGAATCATATCTTTCTCCAAGTTTGATGTATATTCTTAGCCACAAAGATTCTGCTTGATGACCAGTTCTTCTAAGAAACTCATAATCTAGCCAAAATGAGAATAAAAGTGAGGGTGTGCAACCATGATTGGTGCAGCTCTTAATTCTAAGCTCTTCATACATTTCTTTAATTAGCTTCTCTGGCCCCTTTTCTTACAAAAAAAAACTTTGGGAATGGGAACTTGCAATATTTGTTTTTTAAATTTGATGCGTAAATAAAACATCTCGTCATGGTTCACACACTATAGCGCGGCATAATCACGACATCTTTTGCTACTTCAAAATTTCTGGGAGTTTAAATTTTTCGAATTCCATATATGAGCTTACCAACGTTCTTTTTGTTTCGTTATTCTCATCGGCAAAAATGTATCACCGACAATTTTATGAGTTAAAATCGAAAATCATTGTACTTAGACCTTGCTATTTGATATTGATCACGTTAAGAAACAAAGATCGAATGGTACATATTACAAGAGATGCTTTCATGTGAACCAAAAGATTCCTATCATTCTTTTGCTTTGTATTAGTCTGCTGTCTTCGCTAAACTACTGGCAGCCCAATTTCTTGTTGTAGCTGGGGACCTGTATAGGTGGTGTTGCATGTTCGACAGTTCAGGAGCTGTACTATTACTCTTATTATTATTATTTGGGGACGGAAAATGTAAGGTGCGGCTACAGTAAACATCCTGTCTAATATTCATGTAGTCTGATACAAAGATCAAGGTATGATTGGTGACAAAGTTGCAAATTTACGGAAACTTTTAGTCCACGATTTTGCTGACTTCAACAATACGTAGGCCTTTCAATAATATTTTGCTTATAGAAGTATATAGTTGTTCATTGACGAGAAACAATAAGCAAATAGCCACGCTATGTAGGATGATGCGCAAGCTTCTCTCTCTCTTTTTTCGCTACTCTAAGATTTACCTATACTGGTATTCAAACGTATTAAGTCTCTTAATAGCAAAACAAAGGAAACATGTGACTTGGTTTTTTTTTCTCCCTTGTAAGTAGGTGATTAATTAGGTTTGAATAAAAAGGAACTGCAAATTGTTGTAAATCCCGCCCCGACATTAATATCGGTAACAACAAATAAAGCAAACCATCCAAACATGTGCGTAGAAAGGATCCTTATACCTACTCATGTCCGTTCACTTCTTAGTCGTGCTGAATTGGCTTGTTCCTTTTAATTTATTATTATCAACACGTCATCAACTGTGACACGACCAAATAATCCACTTGAGACTTAGCTCTCGTCTCATTCTAACGAATTGTAAGGAGAGTAAGCTAGAAGAGGACAAAGCAGAACATACCTGGGTATCATAACCCTGGGGAAACTGACAGATGAAGTTATGAGCATTTGAAGCTTTGGCAGCCTCAACAACCTCTTCCATGTTGGCGTCTTCCTTGCCGAAAAGTATGTTCTCTTTAATTGTGGTCGCAAACAGTGCAGGCTCTTGACTCACCAATCCCATTTGTGACCTCACCCACTTGAGTTGAAGCTTATCGATGGCGACCCCATCGAGGAGAATCTCGCCGCCTTGCGGGTCATAGAACCTCTGCAACAGCGCAATCACTGTCGATTTCCCGGACCCACTTCCTCCGACCAATGCCACCGTCTTTCCTGCCGGAAATTTCAGGCTGAAGTCTTTCAGAATTAAGGTTTCGGGTCTTGACGGGTACGCGAATTCAATGTGTTTGAATTCCACTTCCCCGGAGACGTTTTCTAAGATTTGGCCTTCCATGTTATCTGAATCAATTTTGGGGACTCTTTTTATAACTTCCATAATGCGTTCACCTGCGGCAGCGGCTTCAAAGAAGTACTTCAGGTTGGATAGACCGGAACCCAATGACCTGATCAACAAGACCATACAAGAAAAATCAGTAAAGCTTCCCAAAGGATTTATGTCATGTTCCAATTTGTGCTAATTCTAACAGTGTTATTTCCTGTTAAAGAAATTCGATTGGCATGTCTTGGAAAAATAGGTAACTTTCTCCAGAAAACTGTAAGAATTTTGGGTATGGTTCCATGTGTTGAGGTAGAGATAATTACGTACAGTCCACCAATGGCAATGGCAGCACCAACTGCAAAGACAGTGCCTCCACGAGCATGATGGTACATGACCAATCTGCTGCCGTAAAAAGACATGAAAGACCATATAGCAAAGACGACACCGTTACTCCCAATTGCCAACCCCTTGGCTAACCCCTGCTTCAGTCCCAATTTAACTGTCCCCTGAAGAGCTGCAGAATACTCGGCTATGGTCTTGTTCTCCCCAACAAAGGAATAGACTGTTCTGACGGAAGAGATCGCCTGCTCCACCACCGTGCCGGCCTTATTGTACTCGTCCCTCATCTTTCTGGCTATGCCAATCAGAGCCCTTCCATACATCAAACCAGGTATCACAAGAAATACCACAAATGGAAATCCCACGATGGCTAGTTTCCATAACATCACGAATGCCACTATATAGGCCCCTATGAAGGTCGACATATTCATCACGAACACTGGAACCTAAACATCACAAATAAGGCACAGTTAGTTCAGTCGCGTCAGAGTAGAAATTTTGTACCAATCGATAACGATAATACCAACCTTTTCGCTAATAACTTCTTGAATAATAAGACTGTCACTGGATACGCTTGTTATGACCTCTGCTGTGCTTGTCACATGCAAATCGAAGTAGCCCACATCTTGCCTTAACACCGCTTTTAGATATCTTTCCCTCAATCTCGAAGCTTGCCTCTCGGCTGTTCTTGTCCAACAATACCCTTCTGTAGGAACAAAAGCAAAAGTGGAAACTGTTATCAGAGCTGGGTTCTTACTTTTTACAGTATATATACCTCAAACACAAGGCAAACCATCAGTTTTACCAAGTAGCTCCAAGAAAGGGAAATTAAGAAAGTGAAACCTACCAAGGAAGCAAGCAACCCATTGTATACAAGCCATGTAGCAAAGAAGCAATGCGTTCTGTAACCCAGGAAACCAAACTTATTTAGCTCGATACAGTCGTATATCTCTATGTTTACATGAATATTTGGTACATATATGCAACTATACTGTATGTGTATACCTTGTTTATGCGATGGGTGAAGACAGAAATGGATGTAGTGGAAGCACCACCAAGATTGTTCATGAGCCTGCTGGTGACAATTAACATCACCGGCATGGATAGCCCGTCGGCGACGGCCCCGATCATGCCGAAAGTCATCAACAGCTTATCAAAACCGTCTGCATGCATGAAAATGTACCCAAAAGAAGAGCCAACCTTCTTCTTCTCGCTCATCGCCGCCGAGCTTTTCTCACCACTGCTCATCTCGATCTCTTTCCCTCTTTTCTAGACAACAGACAACAGTGAGTTTGCCAAACTCTCGTATATGCTTGCTTGCTTCTAAAATGGTACGTCTTCGAGTTAACTACATCTAAGGAGAAAACTAATGCAGAGACGGTGATATATGCAAATATATATAGTCGTTTTGGGAAGGAAATGGTGATTAAGTTGATGGTGAGAGCATGTGCAGGGTTCTGTTATATTTAAGTTAAGGAATGAGTTCGATGTACTTGTGCTGGCAGTAGAAGGGAAGAGAAAGATTACGGTTGACTTTATAAGTTTTTTGCAGAGATCGTCATTAATGACGATCACTGGGCGAGGGTCATTGAGTGCTACCATTGGACTCTATCAGCTCAGCACCTCTTGCTCATCACCCATTATTTGTTCTTTCTTGTTCCCTTACGACTTCCCTGGTAAATAAACTTGAGTAAAGATTTTTAACCATCTGGGCACTTCTTTCTTCAAGTTTTTAATAGCGCCCAATTTTAGATAGAAGGAGATGAGTAGAGAGCTAAATGAGTAAGAATATCACGTATCAGGATTGAAAAGATTGGGAGTAACAGATCTAGAAGATAATTTTGCCACTAAAGGCCCTCATTTGCCTCGAGAGATTCGGTAAGGTTGACACACCTTTAACGTCTTTGATCCTTAATGTCGGATAATCTTGGGACTCGATCTGAAAACTACAAGGATGTGAATCCTGACACGAAACGACATCACTTCCTAATCTGAGCCCATTAACCTCATCTGTAAATTACAAAAAAGGAGAAGATCTATCATTATCATGGTAAATTTCCACACCTTTTTTTTATGAATGAATGATGAATCGCATTGTACAAATAAATTTTGGTTGCACAGCTGGTTATAGGAAGAGACTATTTGATTGACATAAAATTACAAAAAAGTTGATGTGGCATTTTCTTAATTTATTCTTTTGACGTTATCGATAGAGGCAGTTGTTTTGAACATTAGTATGCAGAACAACATCAAAATAATAGTTTATTGATCGGTTGATATTTGCTTAGTTAGCTCATCAAGCATGTCTTATGTTTAAAAATAAAATAAATATTTTATCTTCTTTGTAGTGGCTGGAGTGTCGAAACCTCACCTTGTGAAAAAAAAATTATTCAAATTTTCTTTTTTTTTTTTGCTCAAGCTAATATTTTGGATTTCAGTTTAATGCCCTTTTCTAGAAAATATTGAATAGGTCGATATTAATGATATCCACCATCCATGATAGTTGGTTATGTAGTAAATCATTTTTTGCCTCATTTATCTCGTCCTCCGTCAATGAACCTTATGATCCAATAATTCTAGACGTTCGAGACTAATGATCCAAAACCATGAAATAAACTTTTCTTTTAGGTTACCAAACTTCTTCAGATCTTTCACAAGAGCTATAACTACCTCGTTAATGCCTTATAAACTTTGGTCTATAATCATCAGTTTCCATAAACTAGTTCATTATGGTATCTTCCTATTAATTAGCAGTTTCGTTTAATAACAATTTCATCTTTTTATCTGATATAGTTGAAGGCAAAAAACGTTCATTTCAGCAGTGGTTTCTCGTCAAATCATCAAGCAACTGCCATCGGGGCGCATTAAGAACCCCCCACTACATACTAACAAAACCAATAGATCTTATTTATACGCCTATTAAGATAGAAAATTTTACCTTTTTCAGGGTTGATTAACTTAGATATTTTCTCTTTTTGAGTAAAAAGTCCAATCTATATTCATATCTATATTATATATAATTTTTTTTTTGATATTACATAACTACCCACTTAAATGTTAACACTTGACGTCATAAGAATAGGTGGATGTTTGATAAAGCAATTTTTGTTTTGAGTTTTCTTTTCCCGTTCTTTTTTTCTATTTTTGGTTAAAATATTTTATTCTTCTCCAACAAAACCCTTCAGCCACGTTCACCGCCAGTAAACACCACCGCCAGGACCACCCCCTTTATCAAATCATACCCCCACATCACCCCTGTATCAAACTAAATCATAACACCACTATCACATTGGGTGTGATTGGCAAAGCTTGTGGGCATGGTAGAGGTGACGACAATGAGTGCAATGTCCATCTTTGGGTGACGATGGTTGGGTGGAGCAGATCTGCGACTATGAGCAGATTTGCGACGGTGCGATACCGACGGCGGGGTAGAAATGTGAGTGGCAGTGCTGGTCTAGATGGTGGTCGTGGGTGTGTGGTCGGCGGTGTTGGGTCGTGGTATTGGCAGCAATGGTGGGACGTTGGCAGTGATTATGGTTGTCAAGGGCAATGGCGAGTGGTGGTGTGAGGAGATGATGAAAATAGAAGTGGTGGTGGGTTATGGTGATGGCGACAGGTCTGGTGGTAGTGGTGGTGCTCTGTGATGGGTGTTTTGTTAAAATGTTATTCATCTTTTTATTTCTAACAAAGTTTAAAAGTTGAATCTCAAAACAAAAATGAAAACTGAAAACTCTAAAATTAAGTTTTCAAAAACAATCCCGTTTTAAAAACTAATTTCCAAAACTAAAGGGAAAATAACGTTTTTTTCTTTAAGTTTACAAAACTAGAGGAAAAAAATTCTTGTCAAACGCTACTTAACTTAGCAAGCGTGTACTACTATAATTAACCTTTTCTCACCCCTGTAATGGAGGTGCACGAATTCCACAATCTGACGAATAACACATGATATAGCTCAGACACGGAATGTAAATGACCGTTAGAATGCTACGCCGAATAAAATCTCGCTTCCTCATTCAGCATCTAGAGTTTCACTGGTAATATCAAAAGAAAAAATGGACTTAAAAATATGTGGGAACAGATGGAAGCACCAATATTTAATTAAGGCCATGGCTTCACATCATCAATAAGCAAACGTAAAAATATATTTAGGTGTTACAGGTGATATCTATATATGCATCTCTGAGTGTTGATCTCAGACATTCTAGAGAGGCAGAAATTTTAGGAGGAGAGAGGATCAAAAACATGTGACGCAATTGCATACAAAGAAAAAAAGAAAGGCTAATAAAAGAAAACTTTTGTGAGGTTGAGTGACCAGATTTTAGTGCTATTTACATTTATTGGAGTAATAGATAAATACTTTAAATTTAAATGATGATTATAAAGTA
Source organism: Escallonia herrerae (assembly GCA_033070095.1). Classification (NCBI taxonomy): domain Eukaryota; kingdom Viridiplantae; phylum Streptophyta; class Magnoliopsida; order Escalloniales; family Escalloniaceae; genus Escallonia; species Escallonia herrerae. The sequence goes on along the minus strand of JAVXUP010003548.1, from coordinate 10,497 downwards.
AAATAAATAGCACCATTTAACAAGTCATGTCAGGGTGAAAATAATACTCCATACGTCGTAGCAAAATTGATCCGTTTTTATTTTTGGTTATCCCAAATAAGTGAAACTTCATTAGTTCACGTACAACTAAGACTCTGTTTGACAAATTTTTTTTTTTGATTTTCAGTTTTTTTAAAAAAAGTAGGTGTTTCATAACCCAATTTTTTTTGAGTTTTTTTTTTTTGGTGGTTTGGTGGTTGCGGTGACGGTGGCCAGCGGTGGCTGGTGGTTGCCGACAGTGGTCTCCGGAGGCCGGCGGTGGCTGCCGGCAGTCGTCGGCGGTGAGAGGGTGGTCGTGGTTTAAAAAAAAATCAACACTGAAAAAAAAACTAAATTGTGAAGTTTTTAAAATAGCCTTAATTTAAAAAATAAATTTTTAAACTGAAAGGAAAAAAAAATAAAATGGTTACCAAACTCAACTTTTTTTTTTCAGTTTTTAAAACTGAAGAAAAAAAAAAAGTTGTGTCAAACAGGGCCTAAAGTGTACACAAATATATATCTTTAGAGTTTGAAAGTTTGTCCCTCCGGGTACGGATAATGTATCGCGTGCACCGGAACTTTTCTAACAAAAATAGGAATATAACTTTTTATAACACTTTCTTATATATTTAGTGACAATTAGGTTTGACAAAAATCAAGATCGCCTACTGTATAACATGTTTGTAACAAAAAGTTAGCTAACTGTATTTAGTAACAACGGGTTGTCGATAAATGATCTAAAAAGAGTTATAAAATATCTTCAGCAGCAATATTTCGTTAAGATAAGTGTTGTAACAACCTTTAAAGTATAGCAAAAAATTCTAATTCCTTAGGGAAAATTGCATAATTTCATATCACAGCAGCTAAATTGGACTATTTGAAATGATCCAGCTCGTCTATTGTAGGCTGACAGCTCCATACGGTTTGACTTTAGCTTTTTAAAATTGATTACGTAACTCGTGCAATAATTTGTGCGAATAATAATAAAGGAAACTCCCTTTACCTACGTACAGATATATTTTTTTTGGTTAAACACTTAAACCTAGAGAGAATTGAAAGAAAACCAATGATCACATCCTTGGTAAGACCAATGAGACGGAAGGGTCTTGTGAAAATTTTCAGTTCAACAATTGTAATGACATGAGTTGTAAGTAATAAACATCTTGCTCATATTCTCTCTTTCATAAGGATATTTTATTGCTAAAGATAACTCGCTAGATACACGATATATATGATGAAAATCTCCGTATTAAATAAAGAGATTTCTAATCTAAGGGACTAGTTATGGCAGACAGGGATGAAAATTTACATTTGAGTTTTGAAAGTGTTACTTGATACTGCCTTCAACAACAATTGTGCGGCATGTTCAACAAAATTGTGGAGTTCAAATAACAACTCCAATTCAGAAACGCGAGAAGGGAAAAGTAAGTCCCGTGATAAAGAGACGAGTACTGGCAACAAGTTTTTGGTTGTAAGCGATGAAATATGCTTGTTAAATATTTTTTGCATGTCAGCATATACTTTCAGTTCTTAGCGTCACCACAAAAAAAGAAGTGTTAGCAAAAAAAAAAAGTGTGTTCACAAACAATAGAGAGTTCAATTATTTAACTGCATAGGGATATTCTCCTGCGAGCAAAAGGATAAACGAGTTTTTAAAACAATTGGAAATTCTCTAGTTAACTGTACTGTCATGTCATTTTCCTAATTGAGTGATTAGAGAAGTTATTAAAAATCATTTACGAAAGATATGAGAACGAAAAAGATAGCTTTGAGCTCCATTTATACTAATTTTGATCCCGTGCGTTGCACACTGAAATAATCTATCAAAATACTTGTTGAGAAATCCCATATTTGTATGCCTAATAACAATTACAAAATTGGTAGTAGTAATAAGATAATTAAAATTTTATTTTTTACCTTTCTAAAGAAGTTCTCTTACCAATTTTTATCGTTAGAAATAAACTTGAGCAATAATTGTTAGTTTTTAGTGACAAATGAAGATGAAAAATAGTGTATAAAGTGATAAAAATAGTTTCTCCTAACGAATAGCAATTACAATGATAATAGTAACAAAAATAATCCGTGTCTTGAGGTTGTGTTACTTAAGATCACTAAGAAAAGAGTATTAATATATAATAAATAATTTAAAAAATGAGAGTAAACTATATATAAAACTTGTAATGAAATAAAAGGAAGGAGATTATGGTAGTTTAATAGAAAAATTGATAGAGAATAATGTGTTTCTCTAAACAATAAAAAATATTAAGATTAAAAAAGAATATATAGAAAATTATTTTTGTTAGAATCTAAGAACTAATGGAATTGTAAAGATATAAATAAAATTTTTGAATGGACATGTTGACATAGAAGAAAGAGAAATGTAAAATATTTATAATTGATTGAATTTCAAATGGAAAGAAAAAATTAAAATCAAAACTTATGGGGTGTGTGTGTGAGAGAGAGAGAGAGAGAGAGAGAGAGTCCAAATCATTATTATAAAGGTAAGCAAATTTAACATACTAGCTAAAGGATCGGTGCAACGCATGGAGCGTTCTCTAATTTCTCAAATATTGTCTAATATTTATTTCTATAGATATTTTACAACTGTTAATTTTCCTAACTTTTTATAAAAAAAATTTAAAATATATTTTTTTAATTTCTCAAATATTGTCTAATATTTATTTCTATAGATATTTTATAACTATTAATTTTTCTAATTAAATTTCTAAAAATATTTTTTAAAATGTATTTATATAGATTGTTTATAACTGTTATTGTTTGGACTGCGGGTAAGAAATTTACTATATAGAAAATTGCCTTTAAATATAATTTTTAATAAATTAACATTATAAAAGCATACATTAGTAATAAAGGTAGAATGCATGATTTAATATGATCAGTTTTTATTCACAAATAAGATGTTGACGTTACAATTAAAAGAAAACCGTCTTATAAACTCAGGATACCTTTTCATTAACGTTCCGCGACGACATATAGCAATGTTATCGTACTACTGTTTAACTGAATTTAAAATTTTTAGTTTAATATTTGGAGCTTTGTAGATATAATCGCTAGTATATATCAATGATATATCCGGAACTAATATGATTAAAAAAAACTCAGTTATTTGTACCATAACTTTCAGTTTTTTGTGAGTTTAATTTAGTAAAGAGTGTTATAACTAATTATTTTACTGGTGGTGTATATGAACCTCAATCTTCTTATAAGCATAAATGTCAAATTCACTCACCTTTTTTCTTCATGAGAAACTCTTGTGTGTGTTATTTGTCCCGTGCATAATGAAAATAAAAAATAACATTGAAAATGTTTCTATCTATACATAACTTATTAAAGTTTTGCTAACGTGACTTAATGAAAATACCATTAAAATGATAGATTAGTGTAGCCAGGTGTTAGAAAGTAGTTAACCACAGAACATCGTCTTGCCTAATTAACGAAACTTCAAGGAATCAAAATGTGAGACCAAAATTAAAATTGAAAGATAAAAGTCATTTTAGGGAATTTTTTTTTACTGCTTCTAGTCCTAGATATAGTTTATGTACCTTCAAGTTACTAGTAGAACTAATCTAAAATCATTATATTTTTATTTAAGTTCAACCCTTGTCTGCATAAGATTCTTGACATAACTCGTTCACGAATACTACATTAACACTACATTCAAATACCTTAATTAGTGTTATCATTACCACTACAAATGCAGTTACCTTCGCAATAGTCATAACTTTTACTCGTCAGTGCACTTTCATATTTCTATCGTCAGTTTTTTTAGGTTTATCACTTGTTCAATCCAGATTTAAATCATAAATTATCAATCAGTACTCTAATGTACATTAATATTATCTCGAATACCTTAGCGCTACCACTACAACAACAACCATCACCTCTTACACTATCACCATTTAGTTATGATTATCACCACCACAAGCATACTACACGCCAACACCGCTATAACCACATGATATCACTATATAATCCAAATCTCACTACCAACACTTCAATTCTACCACAACAATTATCATTATCGTAATTAGCATGGCTGATCACTTGCATAATTACATATATTATCACCCTCACACTCTCATATCTAGCACCGACATTTCGGTCATACTATTACCACCCTGCGACCACCATGACTTCTCCATTTTTGTAGTTATTTATGAAGAGTAAAGAATTCTTATGACTAATTTATCTTTTTATCTCTTTTATTCTACAAACTTATTCTCAACTTGTCATAAATTATTCTTCAATCGATTTTAATTTTTCTTGGAGATCTAATATAATTGGTTCTGAATATTTTGTTCATATTGTGCGTAACATGTTAGATTTTAAGAAGATTGATGCAAAAGACGAAAGTTACAATAAAGCTTATGGAGAAATAAAATTTCTTTAAAAAGAAAAAAAATATCAAAACAAATAGGATGATATTTTGCATAACTAAAAGATCGATGTAAAAACGAAATATACGCTATGAAAAGCTTACCTTTTAATTTGTATGGATTAATCATTAATTTTATACATAATTTTTGTTGTTTACATTTGTAGATTTTATTTATATTTAGGAGATTTTATTTTATTTATTTTTAAGAAATTAGTAGTCCAAAATGAAGCTTTTAAAGGTTATGTAGAGTTTTAAAAGAAGTAGATTTAATTTTTTAATTTTATAAGATTTATAAAAGTCGGGCCAATGATCATACTAAAGAATTAGTAAGTAGGGTATGATTTCGATATTTTACATTTTTGAGATTTTATATTGTTATTTTAAAGTACTTTTGAGGTTTTAATAATCAAAATTAAGGCCTAATGTATAAGTAGATCGATTATGTAAAGTTTTAGAAAGGTGTATAATTAGTTTCTTAATTTTATAAATTATACCTATGAATTTTTTAATAATAAATTAAAGTGAAGAGATAAATAAAGTAGAAAAAGAAAAGAATACCAAAACAAATAGGATTATTTAATTTGGACTCTAAATAAAGAGACCAACTAAGTTAGGGGAGTATCACATGTAAACTTAAAGTAGGTAGAGTTTTAAAAGGTGTATAATTGGTTTCTTAACTTTATAAAGTTTAAAAATATTGCATAAATTATACCTATAAATTTTTAATAATAAATTATAGTAAAAAGTTAAATAGAAAAGTCAGGCCAATGATCATACTAATTAAAAAATTAGTAACTAGGGTATAATTTTTGAATTTTACATTTTTAAGATTTTATATTATTATTCTAAAATACTTTTGAGGTTTTAATAATCAAAATTAAGGTCTAATGTCCAAGTATATTGATTAGATAGAGTTTTAGAATGTGTATAATTAGTTTCTTAATTTTATAAAGTTTTAAAATATTACGTAAATTATATCTACGAATTTTTAATAATAAATTATAATAAAGAATTAAATAGAGTAGAAAAATAAAAGAATATCAAAATAAATAGGATTATTGAATTATATATATAATTTAAAAGAGTTGAACTCTAAATAAAGAGACCAAATAAGTTATGAGACTACTACATGCAAAGTTAAAGCTTACGTGTCAGAAGAAAAATGTTCTTAAAAAGTCCTACTTATCGCAAAGATAGAATTTCAAAAATATTACATGTTACAGTTTTAAGCAAATGTTTCAGTTATATATATATATATATATATATATATATATATATATATATATATATATATATATATATATATATATAGGAGACCGATATATATATATATATGGAGAAATAACAAATATCTCCACCGAAGCTGGTCTTACCAGCGGTTGGCCACGTGGGACAAAAAGGCGAAAAAGGTGTACGGTCACTGCATTAATGGCAAAAAAGGCACGAGAAATGGCACGAGAAATGGTGAGAAAATGGCGAGAGAGAAAAAGGACACCAACCGCATGCACAACCAGCGGTTGGCATTAATATGCCTGCCACGTGCCGTCCCCCACCCCTGCCACGTGGCCCAACCCCATGGTCCCTGCCACGTGGCGTCCCCTCCCCCTGCCACGTGGCCCACCAGCATGGCCAACCGGCGGTATTAGCGATGGCCCTGCCACGTGGCATCCCCTCCCCCTCATCACGTGGCAGAGGGAGGGCTCCAACCGCGGGTGGTACCAGCGGTGGGCCACGTGGCAGGGGGAGGGGACGCCACGTGGCAGGGGCAAGGACCAACCGCTTTGGTACCAGCGGTTGGTCCCCGCCCCTGCCACGTGGCGTCCCCTCCCCCTGCCACGTGGCCCAACCGCTGGTACCACCCGCGGTTGGTGCCCTCCCTGCCACGTGGCAGGGGGAGGGGATGCCACGTGGCCCAACCGCCGGTACCACCCGCGGTTGGTCCCCTCCCTCTGCCACGTGGCGTCCCCTCCCCCTGCCACGTGGCCCAACCGCTCCTACGACCCGCGGTTGGTCCCTCCTCTGCCACGTGGCGTCCCCTCCCCCTGCCACGTGGCCCAACCGCTCCTACGACCCGCGGTTGGTCCCCTCCCTCTGCCACGTGGCGTCCCCTCCCCTCATCAGCAGGGCCCAACCGCTCCTACAACCCGCGGTTGGTCCCTGCCCCCCTCCCCTGCCACGTGGCGCCCCCCCCGCGTGATGCCCCACCTGGTGTCCTTCCCCACGATGCCACGTGTCGTCCTTCCCTCCCCCGTGATGCCCCAACGTGGTGTCCTTCTGCCGAATTTTTTTTTTGCAGCAGCCTTTGACCGCATAAACACCCACCCTTCCTCACTTTTTTCTGTCTTTTTTCTTCTCTCTTCCTCGCTTCTCTCTTTATAATCCCCTCCCCCGAACCCTTCTTCTGCACTCTGTCATCTTTTACCAACTTCCTTCGTACTTCATATCTCACCTACATAATCTCCACAACAATACAAATCAAAAAATTTTACGCTAGAAGATCGTGGATAACCGCTAGAAGATCGGTAGTTTTTTCTTTAAATACATCAAGTCACAACAAGTAAGTATTTTGAATTTCCTTATAATTCAATGTTAGGTTTATACAAATCAGCGTATTACATTTATAGATTCCAAAACAGAGATTTTTTAGGGTGCCAAATATAGACAGTTTTTCACGAATTTATAAAAAATAGCTAGAGCTAGATTTTGCCAAAATACAAAAAAGAGACCCTAGTTATTCTTAAAGGATCTGTCTCAGGTAAAAATTTCAGATTTTTCCAAAGACTGGAAAGGGGTTAACTGATACGGGGAACCTTGTAACTCTGCAGTGTATTTTAAAATATCAAGCTAGCGCGATTTCGCGCGAAACTTTTATGAGAATCCTAGGATGTTGGGAAGTTCCATTCCCCAGGAATTCGGGCCATTCCGAAGCCGTTACCTATTTTTTTGGCCGAACGGCCCTTTAAGCGCTTGATCCGGACACCGGTTCGCGATTTTTGGGCGAAACCTCCGTAAAATACTTTTTATGTCAAGAATGAATTCAGGAAGCCTCAAGTAGCATTTCGAAGCACTTTTGATATTTTTTTATGCCAGGGGCATTTCGGTAATTCGCCGCCCCGAGAGGGGTATTTCGGTAATTTTACAGTGCTAAGTTTTTTGACGGACTTTTTAGTCCAGAAATATAATTACAAAACCTGAAATGTTGTTTTGAAGCTGACGTGGCGCGCGTAGGGGTGTTTTGGTAATTTTCCCGCGCCAAGGGGTGTTTTGGTAATTTTCCCGTGCCAAGTTTTTCAAACGACTTTTTAGTCCAGAAATGTAAGTAAACCACCTGAAATGTTGTTTTGAAGCTGGTTCGGGGGCGTTGGGGTGATAGTGAACGCTCAGGGGCATTTCGGTAATTTGCCGATGTTCGGGGGCTATTTTGCTAGGAAGGATCCAGCTTAAAATTCATACCTTAAAATAACTTTTAGTTCAGGAAAGGGTGTGAGACACCCGAAAACTTATTTTGTTCCAGATGTTCTGAACCTTGTGACGCACCGGCGATGACTGCCAGGGGATATTTTGCATAAGTAGCGGGTGTTTTGGTAACTTGCCCCCTTTAAAATTTTTCCTGATATATTTGGTATATAATTGACGTAATACATTTAAAAACTTGACTTTAAAGCGGTTTTGAGGTGTTGGAGGTGTAGGGGCCATCGGGCTATATATTGCTATATAACCACGTTGGCGCTAAATTCAGTGGGAACTAGCGTAATTAAGCGTTCGGAGTGGTGGGAATTGAGGATTTGTTTTAATACATTGAAATAATGACTATTGCTAATGTGTTGGTAAGCTAGGTTAAAGATCCAGTTATAGTTTTGGAATGTAAATATTATGGATATTATGGACGCTAAGTTGGTTTATAATTATATTTTGTTCTTAAAGGTATGAATTTCAGCTCTGGACCTCATGATACATCAATCCTATACGATGACGATGACCACGTCGCGAGGCACGTATTTGACGGTGTCGATAGGGGTGTTTTGGAAACAATTCAAAGCACAAGGCACCTTGAAGAGTGGGTACTAAACGAGGAACAAATACAGCTATTACACCGTCAAAATTTAACCCTGTTCACCGATCCCGGGAAATGGTCTCGACACGACGATTGCCTTATATCCGCTCTAGTTGAACGATGGAGGAGCGAGACGAACTCATTTCACTTCCGGTTTGGTGAAATGACTGTTACGTTAGAGGACGTCGGATTTATACTTGGAATCCCATGTCACGGCAGACCCGTTACTTTGAACGTGCCGTCTGCATCCATAGCGAATATGGCTATGCAGTATTTTCCGGGAATTCCAAGGGCAGCGCTTACAACAAACGGCGTCAAGCTTAAATGGCTGAGAGAGCAGTACGGCGTGCTACCGGATGAATACACTCCTCAAGATTTCGTGACGTATACGAAGGCATTCCTTCTGTATATTATTGGAGCTATATTACTTCCGACGCATTCGAAAAACACGGTGCATCCGAAGTATATGGTGTTCTTGGAGGATCTTGAGGAGGTATACTCCTATTCGTGGGGTTCAGCTGTCCTTGCGCACCTATATCGAGCACTGCATAAGGCTACGAGAAACGGTGCCAAGTCCATTGCCGCCTGCCTGACTCTATTACAGGTATGAGCATTTATTTTCTTGGTAGGATCCTTAGTCAATATATTCGGGATTAATTACTAATTCCATATAATGTTTGCATTCACAGGTTTGGTCTTACGAGAGGCTACCCATGGGTCGTCCACAACCGTTGGTAGATTCCGATGAGACGTGGCCTAGGGTGTGGGCCTGGGGGCCTACGACCAACCGGAGGAGGAGACGGGTAGACCCTCACCACCATCTAAAGTTCTATCGGGGGGAACTAGAGATACTAGATGCATCCCAGGTGACGTGGCAGCCATATGGCAAGGTGATGCATCTGTTGGATGAGTGGTGTTGGCAACTTCCGGTGTCGTACGTGCTGGCAGGTTTGGTTCGGGTGCCGCTCATTCACTTCGAAGAATGTGAGTTTCAGATGCCCGATCGAGCTATGAAGCAAGCTGGCTGTCCACAAGGGATACCAAAACCCGCTGTAGACATGCGGCCATACAGGGGTGGTCGAGGGCCGAACTTCGAGGTGGCTGATGCCTTGATTTTGTTGGGTGACGAGGTGCACCAGTGGAATACCTGGCAGGAAACGTATGATAGCCTTGTATCGCTGAAGCACGACGGCATTAGTACTGAGGAATACTTACAGTGGTTTCTCAGGGTGACGCGCACGAGGGTGAATCGCCCTTCCCAGGTGAAGAAGACATCGTACGCGCCACGTGAGGTCTATGACCAGTTCTGGGCATTGGCCATTGTAAGTCATGCTAGTGTTGTTTGATAATTTATTTGCGCACCTTATCGACCATTTGTCAAATATGATTAGCCATATTTTCTATGCATGTTTTTTAGGTTGACCAGGGCATTGAGGTGTTCAAGCAGCTGGAGTCGTTTGACTGGTTTGTCGCGCAGGCTCCTGACAATCTCAAGAGGTCCATTGAGAAGTACAAGACTGAAGTTCAAAACTTTAGTCTTGCGTACCGGGGTTACGAAGGGGAGCCGTCTAGTCGCCCTCGTCCTGAAGCGTACGACTATCAGCCCCAGAGTCAGGTGTGGGAGTCGTCTGGTCGCCCTCTTCCTGACGCGTACAACTATCAGCCCCAGAGTCAGGTGTGGGAGCCGTCTGGTCGCCCTCCTCCTGACGCGTACGACTATCAGCCCCAGAGTCAGGTGTGGGAGCCGTATAGTCGCTTGCCTCCTGACGCATACGACTCTCAGTGCCAGAGTCAGGTTCCCCAAGTAGGAATCCAGGCCTCGCGCCCAAGCTTTCGGTCGGACAAAGGACAAGCGACGAAGCCATTGAGGTCGGACAAGATGGCTTGGATCGACCGGCACTACTTCGGGCATGAGCCTGTCAATTCAGCAGACTTTCCCCTTGCGACATTCCTAGGTCATGAGGATATCAGAACGTTGGCGCCGGAGACAGATCTTTCAAATTTTGTCATGAACGCTTACATAGAA